>PVHY01012663.1:0-43728 GCA_004024945.1 Uropsilus gracilis | reverse complement strand
CCCCCCCCCCCTGTCCCCATAAATACCCCTTTCTTTTGTTAATAAAGTTGTCTTATGGCTCATACTTCCATTTGACCCCCGGCTGTGGCTGGGCAATCTCTCCTTGTAGGTTCATTTCTCATACCTTGCGTCTGGCAGTCAACATGTGGTCTCCCTGCTGTGTTTCCTAGCTGGGTGACTGTGGGCTCAGGGCAAAGCAGGGAGTCTCATCTCACAGGCCCCCCCTTCCCCATTCTCAGGCTGTTTCTCTTGACTCCTTTCTCCCTGGCTGGCACCTGACATGCCCATCACAACTCAGCCTTTGCCAGAGATACATGCACACACCCTCTCGTTAATTCCCATGAGTCCAAGGGCTTAGCCCTGACCAGGACCCCCTCACTGGCAGACATAAAAGGTGGGGCTCAGAGAAGGAACTTAAGCCGCCAAGATCATAGTCACAGTGCGCCAAGGGCCAGAACCCCAGTCAGGACCGTGGGACCCCAAACCTGCCCATATTCCTCAGCCTTCTCACTCTGCAGCTCCCGGCCCCAGCAGCTCCGGCCCCCTGGCCTTTCTGTCTTCCAAGTGCCTGTCCCTCCTGCTCCTGGCATCTTCCCACCAGCACGCCAACACCCAGGGGACCTTGGGGTACACCCAGGGGTCTGGCTACTATTTCTGTCCTGGGCACAAAGCCCCTGAGCAACCCAGAAGGACCCCGCGCCAGCTTGCAGGTCATCAGCCTCTTCATGGTCTCAAAAATCATGCCTTTGACCTTCTGGTTTAAGTGAGGCCCGGCAGGACGATGGGCCTGCGCTTACAGGGGGCGCCCCCATGT
Organism: Uropsilus gracilis; assembly: GCA_004024945.1. Taxonomy (NCBI): domain Eukaryota; kingdom Metazoa; phylum Chordata; class Mammalia; order Eulipotyphla; family Talpidae; genus Uropsilus; species Uropsilus gracilis. The sequence goes on along the minus strand of PVHY01012663.1, from coordinate 42,914 downwards.
ACACCCACGGAGGTGTCAAGAAGCCCCATGAGCTCAGCATCCTCAAGTGGTGACACTTGAGGGACATGTCACAGCTCCAGCTGAGGCCCAGGAGTCCCCCCCCCACCCAGGGGACAGCCCATCGTTCCCTTCAGAGCTCATGTTCGCGGATCACAGCTAATTCTGTGCTGAGCCCTGGCATTTGCCAAGTGTCACTCTAAAGCTTGCCCCAGGATAGGAAAGGGAAAGTCTATGTGACGCAGCCATATGTTCCTGAACTTGGACGCAGTCTCCTTGCACGATGCACACACACATCGAGCTCCTGTGACACACACAGTTTGATGTGTAAATCATAGCCCCGTGGGGCTGGTGGGGGGGGGGGGTTGGGGAGGGTACGGGCTGCAAACACCAGAGAAAGAAAACTGCCTTCTAAGAAATGGAGCAGCCAAGAAACTGAACCACGCCCTTTGCTAAGGAGGAAGGGACCCTGTGCCAGCGGCAAACAGTGTCACAGAGGAGAGGGCCAGGGCGGGGCCACCTGCTCTCAGCTTTTCCCGGTGTCCAGGAAATGCAGGTGGAGACAATTGATGAACCATGTGTCTCAGGAGGGACAGGAAGGCAGCGACCTCTCGGGCCATCGCCCGTGGGTGGGGGTTGGGGCTGCAGTGAGAAGCAAGCAGCTGTCCGTGTGCAGACGGCGCAGTGCGCGCTGTGTGGTGCCCGGGATTGCGCTGTAAGTTAAACTCGCATTTGCGACAGGCCGGGCAATGTGCAGAGACGAGCAGTGAGGTTCACACCAATCATCTAAAATTGAATTTGTCTTCCCCGGAGTGACACTGGGTGCCAGCACAGCCAGAGGAACGAGGGAGACTGGGAGATGGAAAACGGAGACTTGAGTGTTTGCATGCCATGATTCCTTTTCCTGGAGGCCTAACAGAGTGTTTTTCCTTCACACCAGGCCCTGTCGGTTGCATGGCCAGCTCTGTGTCCGCACGGACACCATGGACATTTGGATGGCCCCGGCAGAGCTCCTGCTAAAACCGGGCACCAGAGCATCCGGGAGAGGGGACATCGGCCTACACTCCCCAGGACCCTCTCTGAGACACCACCTCCTCAGTCCGTCCTGCTGCTGGGGTGCAAATTCATGGGGGGCTGGCCCTCCCTTAAGGGGAGTCCCTTCCATCCCGCAGAGCAAAGGCGTTGTCAGGGTTCAGCCCTTCCACCATTAGCCTCGATGACCAGCACCTGTTGCGCCCTCCCCATGCTTGTATACACTCAGCACACGGGGTGTGCGCATGCGTGGGGAGGCTTTCCCAGGCCTGGGAAGAGAAGCTAAAGGAGCCACATCACCCTGGGAGGAGAGTATGGGAAGGGAGCATGAGAAGGCGAGCCACCCTGGTCCCCGCCCCTGCCGCCTGGCCTGACTGCTGGCCACACAGTTGACCTGGCCTCCCTGCCTGGTGCGCCTGTGTCCCTGGTTCCCCAAGAGCCTATGAACCCACCGAGGGCCCAGACATTCTTCTTCAGCTGCTAGTACTGAGCTGCTTGCAGTGCACATGCCCTGCCTTCCCTGGCAAACTCCTGTGGGCCCACAGGCGTTCACATGCTGGAGACCTGGGATGTAAGGAACACCCTCCCGGAGGGAGCCACCAGGACTTCCCCTCCTCTAAAGGCCCTGTGTCCCAACACCCCCATTTCCTGCCACACCCCTCTGCCAACTACCTCAGACCCGCTCCTATGAGATGGGAGTGTCCTCCAGGGTCTTCCAGAAGCCCAGGCTGACAGCGGCAGGGGTATCTCTGCCAAGTTCATTGGGGAGCGACAGCTTCTGCCTGCCCGCATCTTCCACCGCAGCTCCTGCTATCCGTGGTTTTCTGGCTGGGAAGCGTCCAGGCAGCTATTCGGGGCTTATCTTCTCTTAAAAGACTAAAGAAAACAGTCCCAGGCTGACCTCTGCATGGCTTGTTTCCTTCCTTGCAGACACAGAGGACCGGTAATTCCTTCCACCGCCCTCCTTTCTCCCCCCAGCACTGGGCAACAATGTGCCTTTGTATTCCTTCTGCTTTTGCAAGTTGAAGCCTGGTCTCTAATCTCCTGCTGCCAGAGCTGTGCTAGTTCATCATGTGCCTCTCTAAAGAGTGCTTCTTCCACTCCCCCAGCATCTGCTCTGCCCTTGAACTTGACCTCGAGCTCAGGGCGCAGACTGGTAAGTATCTCGTGAGTCCCTTGCCCGTGTCCTCACATGTCCAATGGCAAGGACCACAGGCACTGATGTGCTCACAGACTGCCTCCATGTCCCGGCCCTCCACGCACCTCCTTTCCTTTCCTCTCAGCAGGAAAGAGCACATCCTCCCCATTTCACAGAAGAGCAAACCGAGGCACAAGGCCAGACAGCCATGTGTGGGCTGTGAGTCCTCGAACACCGAAACACCCCAGATGCTGACGAGAGCGGCATCATCATCCATGTGGGGCCCGAGGATAAGGGTTATTCCTGGCCACGACATCCCAGGCCGCTCCCTCCGCTGGTGTGAATCAAGCTTTACTTCCCCAGAACCCCGGGATGACTGAGACCTGCCAGTGCACCCAGATCGTCACACATGTGCACCAGGACCCTCGGGGCTCGATAAAAACACAACTGCTGGAGACCACCTGGGAGCTTCTGAGTCCAGCTCCAGGCATGGGCTTGAGACCTGGGAGTCTCTGGAAAGCAGTGACCAGGGCAATGTCTTACCTGCGTCAACTTACCTTACAGTGGCGATGACGTCTTCCTTGCTGACAAGGCTCCGTTCAGCTGGAGAGGCTTCTCACTGGCACCCTTTCTTGTTCAGAAACATTCCGGATGCTTTTGAAAAGCTCTATGCTCCTGTGAATGTCTGTCCCATTCAAATGCTGGGCACAGCATGTCCCCCCCACCCCCAAAATCAAGGACCCTTATTTGTGTTGTATTTTGCTGCTAAGTGGGTTATGTCTTACATAGCACATCCCATGTGCTTCCACACTCCCATAAAACACTCAGCCAGGTCTGGCTCCTGTGTGTCCTGGCTCTGACCTCATACCCACAGTGACCTCTGACATCACACCCACTGTGACCTCTGATCTCACATGCACCATGACCTCTGACCTCACACCCACTGTGACCTCTGCCTTTTCCCTGGTGAAGATCATGTGTGGCCCAGAATTCTCCAGGCTCAAATGTCCCAACAGGGTTTTATCCATGCTCATGGCCTTTTGAGATGATGGCAGAGAACTGAGAGTCCAGAACTAAGTGGCCAGCACAGAAAGACGGTACCAGGGAGCAGGTGATCCAAAGCATAGCTGGAGTTTCCCAGGGTTTCCCACCCACCATCACACAACTGGGCAAATGTACTCCTGGGGTGGCATCGGCCTCGGAGTTCCACGTTCTCAAGGCTGGTGACAAAGCCTAGTATTTTCCCCTTGCGAGGTGAAGACTCACATCTCCTGCCATGCCTGTTCCCTGCAGCCTACACTGTGCATTTCCATCACCAGGTCACAGATGAAGAAATGGGCTGCTTTAAAAAATAGCCCACAGCTGAGACTTTTCTCAAGTCTGAATCTCTCTAACCATTTTGCTGTGTAAGAAATGATCACTCACTTAGCAGGATACATACAGCACAAATGCATGACCTCACGGCTGCCATCACAGCTCAGAGTCCAGGAAAAGACTGGCCCAGTCCCCTGCTCAGGATCTCCCCAGGCCAGAGCCAAGGTGTTGGCCTGAGCCATTCACTGCTGAATTTCTGCCAAAGCCACTTAGATTGTTATTTACTATCTAACCCCCCCTACACACTTCTTGCTTAGTTTTCTTTAAATAACTCACTATATAAAAGCTCAGTCTTATCCTAAACAATGGTATCCAGAAAGGCCCCAGGTCTAGTGATTTGTTAAAATCAACACAACCTGATTTTCATAAATGTAAGGATTCTACTTAAAATCCTCTCAGGCACAGCTGCAACCCACGTGGCACTTTAGAAATCACAGCATCACACCGTGAATTCCTGATGCCACACCCAGCAGCAACAGGTCCTGGGGACTGTATGAAAGGTTTCTCTGGCCAACAGACCACAGAGAAGCTGCAAATTCCAAGCAGCCAGACTTTGTATAGTTTCCATCTGGAGGCCTTCATCAATTTGATGTACAATATGAGCACAGCAGGGAAACAATCCCCACAGCGTGTCCTCAGGTATACACAGGCATTTCGAGAACTTAAAGCACCTTTTAATACAATATGTTTTAAACATATGAGCAACAGAAAGGACAGCAAGCTCTATACCCAAGAGACAGGAATTGAATATGAAGGATTTGCAAATATATGGGGTTTTGCCCAAGGGCACTCACCAATCCACAAGTAGGTTAGAGGGGGGAAATGTGGCAACCTTACTGGTTTGAAGACTCATTGGACTATTTCAGGGCTGGTACAGGAGCTGTGAATTTAGGGAGTAAATCCTGAAGAGAGGGACCTGCAGTTAGCAAGAGCTCCAACAGCTGCATAAAATTGCAACCAAAACCTATAACTATAGAACTATATGTTGGGGGCGGGGGGGGGGGAGGGAATTGGCAAAAAAAAAAATAGTAGCTCAAAACTTGCATGAATAGAATAGAGTTTTCAGTCCTTATTGACCATAAAGGAAGCACAGTTTGGGTTAAGAGTGTATCCAAGTTAACTACCTGCTAGAACAAATATTACTCTTCAGTGGAACACAACAGAACCTAATTTCTAGTTACATGATCTCCAGTAGTTGATCGTAAGTGGCTAGACAGGACATCATCAAGAAAAAGAAAAGAAGCTAAGAGACAATGATCCCAGGTGTTGAAATTATTTCAGACAAGAAATTTAAGGCAGCCATTATAAACATGTTCAAGGGTTTAAAGAAATAAATGAACGAACAGATGGAGCACCTCAGTAGAAATATGGAAACTAGTTAAATAACAACAACCAAAAATAGGTTGTAAAGCTGGAAAATGCAACACCTGAAATGAAAAGCTCAGACATCAGACAAGCGGCAGAACTAGAAGACCAGTTAATAGAAGTTATTCCGTCTAAAAACTCGAGAATCAAAAGATTGGGAAATTGTAATTTAACCACAGAGGCTGTGGGACAAGAGCATGTGGGCGACTCTACACATAATTGGAGTCCTAGGAGAAGAGAGTGTGTGAGCAGGGAAAACATCTGAAAAAATAACAGCCCCAAACTTCTCAAATTTAGTGAAAATACATCAACTTGGGAGTTCAAGAAGCCCAGCTCACCTCACAGATGACAAGTGCAATGAAAACCACACAGAGATGCTACAATCAAAATTCAAATTCTGAAATTCAAATGTCAAGAGAAAATCTTGAAAACAGTCAGAGAAAAACAGCATATGACACAGAGGAAAATAACAATAGGAATGATGGCCAACTTCTCATTAGCGATAATGACGGCCAAGAGAGAGCGGAATAACATTTGATGTTGGAACAAAAAGGAATCTGTCAACCCATCATTCTTTATCAAATAAAGTTATCCTACCAAAATGAAAGCAAAATAAAGACACTGCAAATAAACAAAGACTGGGGGAATTCATCAGCAACAAATCTGGACTTTAAGAATCGCTGGGGATGGTTTTACATGCTGAAGGGAGGGAAATGGCAACAAATGCTAATGACTCACACCCACAGGAAGAAGTGAAGGTCACCAAAAGGGGTGTCATAGGTTTTCCAGACTGTCCTGCTTCATTTCCTCGCCTTCTTCCTTCTGCTTTCTTTTTCTGACTCCTTTAGAAAAGCAGGCAGCTCATCCAGGCCAGCTGGCTTGCCCTCCGCCACAAAGCAGCAGGGTGAGGCTGCTGTAGGATCTTCCATGGACTCCTGCTACCTCTGCGACCACAAGCAGGTGATGTCTCCCCAACCCAGGCAGATGCTGGTAAGAGGAGCCATTAAGAGCCGTTTGCTCTAGAGGAAAAGACCTCGAGTTCAGGCAACTGAGTTCTAATTTGGAATCTTCTGGAGTGATTGAGATGGTTCCTCAGCCTCCCCCTACATTGGAAAAAAAAAAAACAAACAAACCACAAGTCCAAAGGAGAGGCTGGGAGGAAAGGTAACCTGGCCCTTGTCACTATGGCCTTGTCGCTGTGCTCCTGTGAGGTACTGACCTGCATGGGCTCCCTGGAAGGGCCTGAGGGCCTTAAAAACACAAAGAACTAAGATGGACAAAGCCTCCTCCCTTGGACACACGGCATGATTTCTGGGGTGTAAAAATGTACGAAGTGTAAAAAAAAAAAGAAGGAAAAAACATGGTGAGGATGATGGGAACCTTCCTGTATTTCTGGCAGGAATGTAAAAGGGGGAGGGGACAATAGAAGACAAGCTGGGTCTCTGTAAATGACAGGGACACCCAGCCACGTGGTCCTGCAGTGTCACTTCCCAGCCTGTCCCTAGAGGAATGGAAACCTGGAACCAAGCTGACCCATGCTCCCAGCAGCCCTGTCCTAAAACCCAGAAGGTAGATGCGACCCGAATGTCCCTCGGGCGATGAGCGAGTGCAGTGGTGGAGAGACACAGGGAAGATCGTTCACCCCTAGACAGGGTGGCACGTCTGCCCCAGGCTCCGGGGCCTGTGAGCCTCGAAGCCAGGACACAGCCAGGACACGGAGATCTGTGATTCCACACACCACACACGAGGTGCCTCAGGTTGTCAGAACCTTAGGGGTAGGAAGGAGAACAGTGACTTCAGGGGCTGGGTGAGGGCGGGGCTTGGGAGCTGTGGTTTCAGGGAGGCCGGTTCAGTTTGGAGAGACGAGAAGGTTCTGGAGATGGTAGTGATGGTGGAATAACAATGCAATGACTTAATGCAGCAGCTGCTCAAAATAGAGAACATGGTAAAGTTGATGTTATGGAGATTTTAACACCATTTTTTAAACCTTGTTTTAAAAAAAATAAGACGACACTTGGGAGCCCCCAGGACACAGTTTTTAAACTGAAACTTCCCTGGGGACTCCATGTCCCAGATGTCCGGGTGTGGTCCAAGAGCCTGCGGCAGTAGAGACAGGACCTGGCCAGGGTCTGGGAAGAGACAGGGGGGAAGGGGACCCCGTGGTCTTTACCCAGTGATTCTGTTTTGTGGCTTCCTGTGCCCCCCCCCCCCCACTCCATCCCTCCCACACTGTCTCCCAAGACCGGGCACTTCCTGGGAGAACTCAGTGAACCCACATGACCGATGAGGTAGACTTCCATCACCTTCACTTCACAGATGAGGAAACTGAGCCACAGAAACATTCATTCTCCACCCGCGAGGAGAGAAGATGTTTACAGGCAGCTAGGGAGAGACTGCCGGGCAGCCAGCAGGCTCTCAAGCTGCTTTCTCACTGTCACTTGTCACTCCTGTTGTCCTGTCGTCACTGCTGTCCTGGAGGACAAGCCGTGCCCTCATTCAGGAGAGCAGCCTCTTGTAGGCATAGGTGAGTTTGTTGTTGGTTTGTCGGGGGCGGGGGTGTCTGTGAAATCAGACCTTGTCAAGATTGGCCCCCAAGGAAGCTCCCCTCTCATGAGCCCTTTTGTGCTCTCCACACCCCAGGTTCATCTCCTTTAGCCCCTCACAGCTCTGCCAGGTGAGGGTTGTGAGGCCCAAGGTCATGGCTCACCTGCCTGACACCTGATTGACACCTGAGGCCTGATTCAAAGCTGACTTGAGAGTCTCTACCCCGAATCCCAGCAGTTCTCAACTGGGGCCAATCTTGCTCCCCTGGGGAGACCCAGAGCACCATCTAGAGACCTTTGTGGTGCTCCCAGCTCAAGGGGCGCCTGGGGTTTTCTGAGCACCCCGACTGCCTGGGGCAGCCCCCCAGCCCTCCCGGAAGCTGCCCATCTCATGTCAGCGCCAAGGTGGAGAGTCTTGCCCGAGTCCCAGGCTCTGATCAAGGCGGTGCAGGGATCTCAGTTTGAGGCCTTTGAAAATTCCCCTGAAGTCTTAAAATACCGACGGTTGCGCGTCAGCTGCGGCTATCTTGGGTGGTGAGAACACCGGTGAGTTTTATTTTCTTCTTTGGCAAAACTGCCTTTTCTAAACCAATCTTCGATGAATATGCATCAGGCTGTAATCAAATCAGTTTCGGTTTTTTAAAGAAGCCTGTTTGCTCTGGACCCCATGGGCTGTTTGCTCCTCGCTGAGCCCCAGTCTGGGGGCAGGGGCAGTGGGCAGGGTCCAGGCCTGGCTCTGGGGGAGAGGGGTACTCTGCCTGACCTTGCCTCTCTGGCCTCTGCTTTCTCCCTGCGGCACTGACACCAGCACCTCACAGACCCCGTTACCTCCTGGTTGGCTCCCCAAACTCTCCGGATGCCTCACCCCGGCCTGATGCCCTGGAGCCACGCATGTCACAGCCACGTGCTCACAGCAGCTGCCCAACCCCATGACCCTGAACAGGAGCCTCAGGCAGAAGATGCAGCTGCTCTGGCCGGTGGGAAACTGAGGCTCCACCCAAAAGACATTGGCCCCGAAGGTCCCATCTTGGCTCCCACTTTGCACAGCACTGCGCTCAGCTCCACACCCACCAGCCAGGTCAAGGCACCTGAATACCTTCCCCCCAAGGACCTGGGACCATGGGTCTTGATTGGGGGACCCCTGGAGAGCCCCCTCCGCCACCTGTGTCCCCTGGCTCCCATCAAGCTGGGGCTCAGGGTCCACTGTGCCTGGAGATTCACTGCCAAATCTCCGGGCTCTGCTGTGGCTGCCAAAACTGGTCTCAGAGCGGAGTTGGATCCATTTGTGGTTTTCTATCTCTGTGCTCTGGGACCTGGAAGTAGTGTCATCATTTCCTCTGACACGCACTCACTCTTTTAAAACTCCTCCATGGCCAGGCACGGTGGTGAGCACCTTTAATCCCAGCCTAGAAAGCGAGGCTGGGACTGGGAATCGCTTGAGTCCATGGGTTCAAGACCAGCCTGGGGCAACATAGCAAGACTTGGTCTCAAAAAATAGCTGGGTGTGGTGGTATGCACCTGTAATCCCAGCTACCTGGGAGGCTGAGGCTGGGGATCCTTGAGTTCGTGGTGCCCTGGGCAATGTGAGCCTGCGGTTCCCCAGGCAATAAAGCGAGACCTAGTCTCAAAAATGAATGAATGAATGAATGAATGAATGAATGAATGAATGAATGAATGAATAACAAGAACTCCTCTATTGGAAGCTCCTGTTCTCCTGGGCACCCTGTGTCTGCCATGTGGCCACCGGCACAGTGGGCAGAGCTGGGAGGTGCCACCTCGGAACCTGCTGAGTTGCAGGCACGGCCTCTCCATTGGGCACCTGGGAGCGTGTGCTGGGGCAGCTGAAGGGACAGAAGAGCTTTGCGAGCATCTCAGGGAACCTGAGCGCAGCCCTGGGAGACAGTCACTTCGGGGACACGATGAGAGGGAGGCACTGGAGGCCATGTCTTCTTGGGAGCTGGATGTGCAGGGGCCCAGCCGGGCTGTCCTGTGCTAGTCCAGAGGCCCAGGAGACTCCTTAACCTATTACTGTCAGGGAGGCCATCAGCAGCCATCAGTGGTCAGTGTGGTGGCAGAGCCACACTGGGGGTGCCCGTGTGTCCGCTGGGCCAGCTGTTCTGTCTGTGGGGCTGGTCTTCACCATCATGTCATCCGTGAGGCTCACCACCACGAAGAGTCGCCCCAAGACCCAGTGGGAAGCTGGTACCAACTCTGGCCTGTGCTCGCGCCCTTCCCACCACAGACTTCAGCACAGAAGATGGCAGGTGTTGCTGGGGGTGCTTCTGTCACCAGCTCTGTCTCTGCGGCAGACCTGGCTTCCTTGCAGAGCAGCCCTCCACGCCGGCCCCAGAGGCAGCCGGTGGACCCTGGAAGCTGCTTTGTCTGCGGAAGGACCGCTGACAGCGCCATGTATCTCACACTCCCCAAGACGGGACCCAAGTCCGCTAACAGAGAAACTCATTCATTGCTGCTTTTTTAAAAAGGCGACAATGGTCAGGGAAAAGCTAGGCTGGGCCGGGTCTCCACTCCCTGGCCAGGGCAAGCACTGCTGGGAGATGTTTTAACGGTATGTGCACAAGGGAATATTATGCTGCAATCAAAACTGACTAGTAGGATGCATTTGTGATCATGTGGATGGACCTAGAGGGAATCCTATTAGCAGAAAGAAGCCAGAAAGAAAGAGACTGAAACCAGATGGTCTCACCTATAGATGGGATCTAGAAAGAACAAGCAAAAGGCCAAGAAAAAGTCAAAGTAATATGACAAGAGAACTGGGGCAAGCAGCTGGGGGGGGGGCAGGGGGAAATCAGGGAAGGGAGGAGCACAGAAGATGAAGATGAAGGTTCAAGGGTGATAGGGTGGAGGGAGAACCCTAGGGAATGTAATGATGTTATATATATAATATATATATAATAAATATAACATATATGCACACATATACATAAATATGTAAGCAACAAAATGATTAATACTAATAATGCATATTAAGTTATAATACATAATTAGATATTTACATATGTAAATATGTGCTAATAACGCATAATTACAATAATAATGCGCATTAATGTGTATGTATACACATATGTAACATTATTGTAGTCCCTGGGTCAAGGGGGTGGCCCCCTGCTGACACGCCCATCTGGGTTTGTCTAGGAGCTCGAGACGGAGGAGCTGAGTAACCTGCTAGCTCTGGGCTCCTGAGTCACAGGCACGGCTCCTGCAGATCAAGGACATTCAAGGTCTGTGTTAAAACCTCACAGCCTGTTTCGGAGGCTGGTCAGATGCCAACGACTCCTGCTTCTCGTGCTCCTCCGCGGAGCTCAGGGTGCGGGCCGCGCCATCTGTGACGGCACTGCGCATTGTCCTCAGGCTCTGAGCATCTGCAGGAGGCAGCTGATGGGCACCCGGCCGCAGAGGCTCCTGCAGAGGAATCTCTGCTCTCCACCCCAGCCCCCAGCCAGTCCTCCAAGCTCCTCTTTCTGCACCACAGACAGTCCTCAGCGATGAGCCACCAGCGTGACTTTAGCATCCATTGTCTTGTCTCATCGCTGAGGTGCAAAGCTGAAGTTCTTGGAAAGGGAAGGATGGAGGGACTTTATTTTTCACAGATGGGAAGACTGAGGCCTGGAGAGGCGAGGAAGCTGGGTCCCCTGCTGCCATGTAGAGGAAGCCAGAACTAAAACCCCTCTTTCTGTGGGAGTAGAAGGATCGTGACACCTGCTGGACGCAGGTTCCCACATAACGGCAAGTGCTTTAGTAAAGTGGGAAGAGTTCTTCTTGCTTTGGAAAGGAGCCAGGGAAGGGCTATGGTGAAGCTGCATAAGGGAGAATCCACCACTGACACGGGACACAGAGCAGTGGAAAATTGAAGAGGCACCGAAATGCCCTGGTGAGCAGAGTCTGAAAGAACCGCCAGAGAAAATGGAAAGTGGGAAGAGAGGTTGGAAGGGCGAGGAAAAGGAAGGAAAGGAAGGAGAGGAGAATGGTGGACTGAGAGAACAGGCCCATGTGGCCTGGCCATGGAAAGAGTGCGCTGGAGGTGGCGAGCGCCATGGTGGCCAGCAGAAGAGTAGCCGGTGTGGAGAGTGTGGCACCGCAGCAAGGCGGCATAACAAGCTGGTACCTGGAGATGGCAAAGGTGTGGAAAGCTGATTTGTGTATCAGCAACTGTGGAAGAAATTTGAAGAGCCTTGTAGAAGCAGAGCAGCTTGGAACACTGGAGGAGAAGCGAAGACGCCGGAAAAGGACAGGACTTCGCAGAGGGCCGGCCTCACATCTGGAGAGGCAAAGGGCGCCATCTTGGACATGTGTCTTTGGAATTTTTTGGACTGAAAATGGTGACTGGGGTAAGATAATTGCCACGTGTGGCTGTGAGGACTTTAAATTTTCCTGGTTAAATTCCCTTGTTAATAAACCCTGTTGTTTAACTGCATTTGAGTGGCTACTGCTACGCAGGTGAGATGGATCTGTTAAAAAAGGCTGGGTGCCAGACCACATTTTAAAACGTTTTATTTCCCTACGGCTTGCTAGTTGGTGGCTTCTGCCCATTTTGACCCAATCTCACCATGAGTAAAAGGCTGTGTGGTCTGGGGTCACAGAGTCGCCCAAGAGGACCAGCTGGACCAAGGAGGTTGAGGAGTCTCTGAAGCCCCAGCTCTGCTGTCTTCTGGGCTGGGCTGCCACAAGGTGGTAGGAGAATCCTCAGCATCTCCAGGCTCACATGCACCCACATTTATGACCCCAGAGAAAAGCAAGTGCCCATGCAAGACCCAGGGCTGACCCAACTCTGAATGGCCAATGTTGGTCCAGGGACCTGGCCTTCATCCCCATCCCATCCGCACAGGGATGGATGGGTCCTCCCAGAACACAGATGCTGTTAGCAGAAGATGCGGGCAAGGGGGTCCTCAAATCATCAGGCGCTCACCAGAGCAAGAGATGCGCACGATGATCCCTTTGTGCCCTTACATGCCCTGAAAGAATGAGTCGTGTGTGAGTCACCAGTGGGCTGAGGGCGGGAGACAACATCACCATTAGGGCTGCTACTTAGGTACATAAGCCCCAGGGACTTCTGGTGTCTCTTCATAGCTCTCCCCACCCCCACCCCAAGCTCCCTACTAGTTGTTGGGGATGCCTGTATGACAGGAAGGTGGGCGTCACCTCTCTGGACTGTTTCAGTGAATCGAGAGAGGCCCTGCCAACGCTGGTCAAGAACTTTCCCCCTGGACACCCCCTGCTGAAATGGCTCCCTGCCTCCTAGCAAGCAGGAAAGTTGCAGAGTAGTTGGGAGCAAAGGTTTCTAAGCCTGACAGAGCCGGGACCAACCCCCAGCCTGCTCCTTACTAGCAAGGCCCTCTTGCTATCCCACCCCTTCGCCAAGCCTTGGTGTCATTATCCACAGCCCCCAGGGAGAGCTGTGGGGGACACCTGTCCATGGAAAGTCTCAATATGGTTCTTAGGATGCTTCACAGTGACTCACTTTTCTGGGCCCCAGAGGACCACCTTTACCCATCAGCACCTAAATACTCATCAGATGGACTTCCACATCCATCAGATGACCACCCTGGGGACTGGGCCATAGACACATGTTGATAATAAGGGAAGGGGAGGGGCTCAGAGTACAAGGCAAGTAAACTCATGGGGCCGCCCATCTATAAAGGACTCCTGCAACTTAGACCCACTCAACCCCCCATCCTGAGCTAGGTCCTGCTGGTGTTTCCATTATACAGATGAGGAAAACTGAGGCCCAGAAAGTCTGTCATTACCCAGCGACAATCTATTAGTGATGCCAAGACCACTCATTCCCTATCAGCTTTAATACACTGGAGTCAAGAGCCTGTTCCCAGAGCATGTATTTGCCTGCAACAAGTTCCTGGCGTGCTCAGCCCGACCACCCGCCTCAGTCACCACTGGGGTTCTGAGCAGCCTGGTCTGCTGCTGTCCAGGAGGGTGAGTCCATGCCCAGGAGAAAGGACAGAGCTCCAGGAAAAGAAAAGACCAGTGGGCCAAGCATGGACCAACGGCTTGTAGCACAAGGAGCTGGAGTGACCAGAGGAGGCTAGGGGGGAAGGGTGAATAGGATGGGAGGATAAGGATACAGTATGGAAAGGAGGGCCATACCTAAGGGGAATAACAACCATACAAATGTGACCAATAATGTATGCAAACTACAAAATGAAAAAGAAAAAAAAAGAACCTGCTCTCCCCATGCCCCTGCCCTAGTGGAGAAGCTTCTAGAACACCAGAAGAGAGGCTTGTATGGGGGTGCTGGCTGCCCTCTTCCTCCCCCAGGCAGAGGGTCTGCCTCTCCCCGGTGACTCAGGACAAGTCACTAAACCGCCCTGTGCCCCTGCCTCTCTACAGCACCAAAGGAGTCCCCAGGCTTCTGGGGGCCTGTGGTAGGGGTGCCCTGAGATGATGTCACAGATGGTGTCACACTGGGACCTGGCATGTAGCTAACATTCAGTGTCTTCTCTCATCTTCTGCAGGCCCATCTGCATCATGACCCTGTCAGGTAGGATCTCGCCAACACCTAAGAGCCTCTTTCTGTCTATATTGATCTGTCTCCTCACTGTTGGGACAGGGCACTGCAGTAATGGAGTCAGTAGTGGGGTCACTGAGCCAGCGCCATCTTTCATGCCAAAGAGGAGGCAGGAGACTGCAGAGGAAACTCAACTTCCAGCCTTTCCAGCATGTCTGGACTTACTCTCTCCAGAGGGCATCCATCCATCAGCGTCTCTCAAAGCTCCGCCAAACACACCAGCCATGGCTGTCACTGGCAGAGCCTAGAAATCCTCCCAGAACCCAGGCCACCCCAATTCATCAGAGGACATTGTTTACTTATCCCTAGATCGGCCTAGTGGTGCCAGCAACCTGCAAATAAACTGTTCCTTGATGTGCCATGAGTGAGGACTTCTCACTGCACACATGAGAACTTACAATCCATATAAATCATTGCACCTTGCAAATAGTCAACATGGTAACCTGGTTCCTTCTAGCTCCATCCATGTTGCTGCAAATGACATAAGTTTGTCTTTTTGACTGATGAATAATATTTCACTGTGTATACATACCACAACTTTCTGACCTATTCATCTGTTTTGGGGCATTTGGGTTGTTTCCATATCCTGGCTATTGTGAATAGCGCTGCAATTAACATCTGAGTCCAGGTGTTCTTTTGAATGAATGTTTTTGTGTCCTTTGGGTAAATGGTAGTTCCATTTTCAATAGTTTAAGGGTCCTCCACACAGCTCTCCATAGTGGTTGGATCAGTTTGCACTCCCACCAACAGTGTAAAAGTGTTCCTTTCTCTCCACATCCATGCCAGCACTTGTTGGAATAATGCAGTAGAAATAAGCCAGAAAGAAAAAGAGAAATACTGGATAGTCTCACTTATATGAGGGATATAGGGAAAACAAACGACAAATGGGCAAGAAAAATTTAAAACTGTCAATAGAACTGAAGCATAGTGCAAGAAGGGGGAGGGTAAAATCAGGGGAGGGATGGGCACAAGAGATTAAGATGGTTCATGGGTGATAAGGTGGTGGGAGAACCTCAGGGCAGACAATGATGTAAAATATATATTATTAAAATAATAATAATAATAAAATAAACCCAAATAGTCAAATGGGTGAATTTCAAGTATTTTGCCATGATTAAAAATTTTTAACTAAAATCCAATTACACAAAAACATGTTCATAGTTAACACTCTACCTATAGCCACGATGTGGAAATGATTTAAATGTCTGTCAAGAGGGGACTAGATAAACAAGACAAGATCTGGTCATGTGGTAGAATATTACTTGGTCATGAAAAGGAATGGAACTTTGATGCAGGCTCCAATGTGAATGATGCTGGAAAACATGACACTAAATGAAGGGGAATCAGACACCAAAGAGCTCATCATGCCTGGTCCTATGGATGGGAAACCCAGGTTAACTGAACTCAGAGAGAGATCGGCAGCCTCCAGCCTCTTCCACTGGGAAGAGGCTGGCTTAGGAAATGGTTGGGTCTAGCTCAGTGGGTCTGGTGTTTTGGAGGCAAGGGTTGGAGTTGCTTTTGAACTGACAGAACAGGAGGCTGTACAGCATGGTGAGTGCACTTCTTGCCACCAAATTGTTCTCTTCAAATGGTTAATCTTCTGTCATGTGGTTCTACTTCCATTTTTTTTTTAAAGAAAATAATAAAGCTACAGATTGGCTCAAAGGATTAAAGGAAAGCTAAAAAACTGGGTTAAGGGAAAATTGGGGAGCAGAATGGTGGGGATTCTTGACTGGGGATTCTTGACCAGACTTCTTCTTACTGGGTCAGTGTCAGCCATCTTTGGACCTAGAATCCAAGTCCCGGACCAGCCCAGCCAGGTGCTCAGGAGGGGGCAGGAAGCCTTGCTGACAGTTCTCCAACTGCACACGTGAGACAGAGAAATCAACATTTTATGCCCAAAGACAGAACAACTGAGCAGACAAAAACAATATACAGGGGCAGGGGAGGGCAGCTGGAGATTGAAATGGGTCAAGGTAGCAGTCACCTGCCTCATGTCCCCCATCATTTCCCAGGAGACTCCATTTCTTGGGTGGTGCAACTGTGAGTGATTCAACTCTCTCCTCCATCAGGGAGGTGCCATATAGTCCAAAGTCTATCCAATAAAAGGGCTCCACAGGCGTGCCATGGTGACAGTGGCATGGACAGGCCTGACGGGAACAGGACAGAGGACCAAGTCAATCGTGTGGGACTTTAAGAAAAGACTACCTTTCCTCCAGAGGCCCCCACTTCCCTTCTGCAGCTGGGAGGGGAGTCAGGCCCATCTCACCACACCAAGAGGGAGTGGGAGGGGGAGAACAGAGATTCCCCCAAAGGATAGAGAGATGCTCTTTCCAGAATGGGGATGTGTGCTTGGTTGGCCCAAACAACAGGTGTCACCCCAGACACTGCCATGAGGAAGAGCCGGGACTGAGCTGGCCTGCCTCCAAATGGCAGCCCTGGGCTTCCCAGTGATGCTGGGTCACCCTGACCACTCACCACACGAGTTCCAGCTTCTGGAGGAGAGTCCAGGTTAGAATATGGGCCAACGACCCGGATGAGGCAGGCATGGAATATTTGAATTCTCTCCCCGACCTGGAGACAGGACTCTGATGACTGAAGTCCTGTTTGTAGCTCGTGGGTCTTTCAGGGACACTAGCTATTTTGTCGGGATGTTCCTTTAGCCCAGGTGGACTTTCCCCCAGCAGCCTCCTTGGGTCTGGGTCGTAAACAGAGGTTGGATGTCACTGAGCCAGGAGCGTCAGGACTGTAGAGCAGAGACAACCGGGTGCCTGTGATGTGTGTGGATGAAGCTGCGTGTCTGTCCCTGCGGCGGCGTCTCCATCCCCTGCTCCCTCCATCAGCCCTGGTGCTGGTCACGAAGTATGACTTTGGCGTCACCTATTAGCGTCAAACCAACTCAGTGCCTGGTTCTGGCCACTGTCCTTTGAAATCTTTCTCAAATGTCCCCCTGGTCTTTCCTCAGCCCCAAGCGCCATGTCACCTCTGACAGATGGCAACATCTCTCACTGATGCCCACACCTCCACGCCTGGCATCTCTTCAAGAAGCAAATTTGGATGCATTATCTGCGCCCCTGACCCCTTAGCATCCTCCCATAATCTCATAATGCCCCTAGAATAAAAGCTCAGACTCCTCAGCCTGGCGTAGAAGAACCAGTGTGAGCTGGTTATTGCTTGAGTCTCCTGTCGTCTATTACTCCTTGGGTCTCTTAGCTGCGCGAGCTTCTCTCTCCCCTCCAGGCCTTTGCGCAGATGGTTGAACTCTTCTGTCACTTTCTTAACCTGCATGGAACCTCCTAATGCTTCACTCCTCAGCTGAGAAGACATTCCCGGCAGGAACATGGGTTTCCTCTGGTGAACTCTCTGCTCTGCGTCTGTGAGAAAATGGTCATTCTTTGTTGTAAACAGATTCTTATCAGAATAAGCACCCAGAAGGTATTTGCAAAACGATTCTCCAAACACTTGTTATCCTCCTTGACACTTTTCAGGTTTTTTTATTGAGGCTTAACACACAGAGAAAGTGTTTGTTATTTCCCCCACTGCTCTAGATTAACCTTCATGGTTAATCATGTCACATTGATTTGTGGGGCTGAGCTAGAATGCTTTCTACTTCCCCAGTCATCTACTCATCTTTCCTATACCATCACCACACTGCCTTGATTCCTGTTAGATGTTAATAAATCTTAGTATTTAGGAATATGCACTCTCCATCTCTGCTTTTCTTCAAGATTGTCTTGTAATGCTGGGACATTACACCCTCAACAGACATTGAAAATCAGGCTATCAGCTTACACACACAGACATACACACGCCACCTCTGGGGTACAGGGGGCTATATGTTAAGTGGATGTTCAGCTTCACAAAGAGACTCAAACTGTCTTCCAAAGGAACTTGACCATCTCTAGCTCCAGTTGCACTACATTTTGTCAACACTTGGAATTGTCGGTTTCTTTTATTTTAGACATTCCAGCAAATGCTCAACAGCATTTTGTGATTTTTTTTTTGAGACAAGGTCTCGTTCTGTTGCCCGCAGTCATCCCGATCCCACAGACTCAAGCAATCCTCAGCCTCAGCCTCCCAGATACCTCCCAGGTACCAGGTCTCGCTATGTTGCCCAGGGTAGCCTTGAACCTGTGAACTCAAGTGATCCAAGGCCTCCCAGCACTTGGACTACAGGCGCATGCTACCATGCCTGGCTCCATTTCGTTGTGATTTATTGGCATTTCCTTAATGAGCAATAAGATGGGACATCTCTTCATGGACTTTTTTGCCATCTGGATATCCTCTTTCAGAAAGGATTTGCTCAGATCGCTTGAGTTTGGAGTTCTTTAGAGTGTTCCTTACATCAATCCGTTATCAGATAAGAAATTTACCAATGTTTTCTCCCAGCCTGTGACTTGTCTTTTCATTTTCTTAATAGCATCTTTCAAAGAGCAGAAGTTCTGAATTTCAATTTATCAATTTGTTTGGCAGCAGGGAAGTTTTCCACTGGCGATAAACCAAGACAATCGTAACACTCATCGCTTTCCTTCTCTCAGAGATAGTTATTAGATACAACTGTGTCTTTTTATGTCTCCTGATCAGTAGTCAAAAGCAGAAGTGTAAACCTGTCCCTTTGACTTCATCTGCACAAGTTTGATACAGAATCGTTTTACTGTCATTCAATTGAAAATATTTTCTAACCTCCATTGATTTCCTCTTTGCTGTATCAGTTATTTTAAATGTGTTGCTTACTTTCCAGACATATGGGAATTTTCTAGTTATCTTTGGATTAATTTCCATCTAAATTCTACCATAAGCAGAGAACATATTCAGTGTGATTTCAGTCTTTTGAAATTTGACAAGCTCTGCCTTATGTCCTGATGTCAGGTCTATTTTGTTCAATGCTCCCTGAGTTCTTGAACATAATATATTTTTCAGGTTTTTTTTCAGTGTCCTATATTTAACAGGTCGATTGATTAATAATATTATTCAAATATTCTAAATCCTTTCCTGTGCTAAATGTTTTTTCTATTACTGATTAAAAGTATTTTAAAATACTTCATCTCATCATGGATTTGCAGATACTTCCCCATCTAGCTTTGTTGACTTCCAGATTCCACAACTAGATAGAAATTTTAAATCACCATATCTTCCTTATGGAATGTGCTTTTTAAATAATCATAGAGTAGTTCTCTTTATCTCTAGTAATATTGTTACTTAAGGTGTACTTAATCTGGCATTGGCAAAATTCTTTGTTTTTATTTATATCTCAATTCTGGAAATTTTCTTTGATTCTTTTTGTAGCTTTCTGTTCTCTGTCAAATTTTCTCATCTCATCATTTAGCGGTTTGAACATTTTATTGAGTAGCTATTGTTGTCAGTCCCTGTCAGATAACACCAATATCTCACTGCCAATGGTTACACTCTTGCAGGCTTCATATGCCTTGGGTTTTGTTCCAATCTTTTTCTATGCACCCCTGCTATTTTTATTATTTCCTAGACATCATAGCTGATATCTGTTCTAGGTTAAAGTCTCCCAGGAAAGAGAACCCGAGGCCCTGAACTATGTGCAGTTAACTCATTGGGGCAATAAAACAAGTACACAGCAGTGAGCTTCTGAGTAGCTTCTTCCAAGAAAAGAGAGAAAGCCAGTCCCGAGCACATCTTTGAATGGGTCATGACTGGGCAGTTCGATGGAGACAACCAAGTCCTCCCCCAAAATATATAGACACATCTCAATGTTTTCTTCCCAAAGAACAGAGGAAAGTTGTGAGCTGCCATTGGCCAAGCGCTGCTCTATGTCTGGTTCATTCCCTCAACTCCCACAATGCACACGTATGAGCGAGAGGTGGGATCCCCCAGGCTCAGCATCAGGGAGCCTCTGGCATGGAGCTGAGGCCTGGGAGCACGGGGGGGGGGGGGGACAGGTGTTGTAAAGTGACTCCAGTCGGAGCTCACTGTGGTTACAGGGGTGGGAAGAAAATCAAGGCAGGAGGGGAAGAGGCAGATAAATGCTCTACTCTCTAAGCATCTGTGTTTGCTCTGGCAGAAATTAGGAGAGGATAAGAGGACTTGGTCCCATCAAGGGCCTGAGGTGATTCAGGACTGAGCTTTCATCTTTGTGAACCATGATCTACTTCGAGCCCACCTTTTCTCCTAGAGCAACACACAGGGTTCCAGCTCCACTGTGGGGTGTTGGCCAGACTCCCTCTGCCCGGCCAGGCCCTGCAAGCCAAGGTGTGTTGTCTGACTCTGCCAGGCAGCCCCATGTCCTACCCAACCGACCAACCTACACCTCCACATTGTAGCCCAGGGACTACCTCGAAGGGAAGAGCCTTTGAAACACCAGCTTCCACCGCAGAAGCGTCTCTTGTTTCTGGAATCTTGCTTCCTCCAATCCTGGCTGCCAGAGCCGCTTCCTGAAGCTGTCGAACGCCAAGGTTTTCTGGTTGTCCTCAGGACAACTGGAAGACTGGCCTAAAGCCAGCTGGAGAGCATTGCCAGGGGCAATACCTCCTCTGTGGCCTGTGACAGTTTTGTGGAGGTGAGCACGGACCCTTAAAATAAAACCACCCCGAGTCAGGTTTGAGCTCTGCATCCCCTAGCGTTATCACCTCTTTCATCACCTTTGGCCTTGATCATCACCATGGCCACGCAGGGTCTGCTCAGGCTGGTATATGATTGATTGGTATATGAACAGGGTTGTGAGTGATGCAGTTAAAATTGTGTTGGCGCCAGAGTACCCTGGTGGGTGGAGTCTGAGAGAAAGATCCCTTGAGAATAAGCAAGAAGTGCCAAAAGGAAGATAAAAGGAAGGAACAAGGATGGGGGGGGGGAGAAAGAAAAGGAACAAGACGAGAATGGCAGACTGAGACAACAGGCCCACGTGCCCTGGCCAGGGTAAGTCCCCTGGAAGAGTGAGCTGGAGATAGCAAGGAGCCATGGTGGCTGGCAGAAGAGTGGCTGATGTGGAGAGTATGGCACCGTAGCAAAGTAGAAGAGTGAGTTGGTACCTGGAGATGACCAGGGATTTGCAGTTGTGGAAGAAATTTGAAGAGCCTTGGAGAAGCAGAGCAGCTCGGAACACTGGAGAAAAAGCAAAGAGAAGATGCTGGAGAAAGACTGGACTTTGCAGAGTGCCTGCCTCAGGCTTGGAGGGGCAAAGGGGCACCATCTTGGACATGTGTCTTTGGGAACTTTGAGACTGTGAATGGTGACTGGGGTAAATTAACTGCCACTTGTGGCTTTGAGGACTTTTTGTTTTCCTGGTTAATTTCCCTTGCTAATAAAACCCTGTTGTTTAAACTGCATTTGTCTGGCACCGGCTCCGAGCGGCTGAACATCATTGGGCGACAGAAGCCGCATTTTAAGTTTTTCCCCTGTGACTTGTTGGTTGGCGGCTTCTGCCCATATTGACCAGATTTCACTACAACTTCATAAAAGGTGACCTGACCCTCACCCACAATGGGCAAGCCCATGTGCTCCCCCAAACGCCCTGGACCCCCAAGATGAGGCCACTGATGGGATGAATCCAATGAGCAGACCACAGCTGTAGGCAGAGACCTAGGGCGCCGGCCCCACTCGACCCAGATGAATGGCTTTCATTTCCCCAAACCACAGTGACAGCCCCAGCCCCCGTGCCGCCGCGGCCTCATCTCCCATCGAGCGTCTTTCACAAATGAGTGATTGGAGCCATGTCTATCGGGGAAATCTCTGTCCGCGTAGCCACGGCCCAGGGAACATTTTTCTCCTTTAATTTCCGTCTTGCGCTTCCTGCAGAAGCAAATAAGAATGAGTGAAGGGGCGCCGGGGAGGTGACATGGGGAGGGGAGGGGGCAGGAAGGATGGCAGCACCGCTCATGCAGGAGGGGCCAGCCATTGGCGATGGAGCCAGGAGGGAGGAGGGAAATGGAACGTGGCCGCGGGTCAGACCTGTTTTGTTCTGAGCAGGAGATAAGGTTGGGCTGAAGAGAATGTTCAAAATGAGTAAAAAGCCAGAGATTTAACCTAAACATCCAAGTCTCTGGTGGCTCCTGAAGAAACAGACCTGGTCAGGCAGGGTGGCAGTACGTGGCAAGCAGAGGGCAGCTGGCAGGCCCAGCCCATCCCATCTGGCTTGCCCCACCGGGCTGGTATTAAGGCCCAGAGGCCCTGTCCAAGGACTGTAAGGTCAGTGAGCTGGTTGGGCTTTTGCCACCATTAGCTTCTGTGACCAGCACCTGGGGAGTTGCGCCCTCCCCATGATGTACACCCCTGGCCCAGTGGGTGTGCGCAGGCGTGAATGGGCTCCCCTGGGCCTAGCAGGCGAGGATAAAAGGCATCACCCCAGGAGAGAGCCTGAGAGAAAGAACCCAGAGAAAGTGTGTGACGATTCCCCAGGGGCTGGGGGGCTCGCCTGCTTCCCAAGCCCCTGCCCCTGCCACCTGGCCTGCCTGCTCCCATGCAGTTGGTCCAGCCTCCCTGCCTGGGGCACCTGTGTGCCTGGCTTCCTAGAGCACTACAGCCTGTGAACCCACCACAAGCCCCAACAGTCTTCAGCTGCTGAGGATGAGCCCGCCCGGTTGTGATCTGCCTGCACAACCGCTGGCATCTGTCTGTACAACCTCTGGCATCTGCCTGCACAAGCTCTGGCATCGTGAGCAGGACGGTTGCCCTACAGGACCCTCCCAGTTGTGCACAAGCCTCAGGGGTCACCACCTTGGATTGCCACCAGGCCCCAACCAGGTGATACTAATGCTCAGGGTGGGTCTGATTTTCGGTCACCCCGCATGGACCCCAAATTCACACAGAGGTTAGCCGGGTTGTACCTGCATGAAAATGTTGAATTATTTTCTCAATATCCTAAAGCAATATGGGATGTAACTGTTCATAGCATTGATGTATTGGTAGGTATAAGTCACAGATGGTTTCACGTGTAGGAGGTGGGGCAGGTTATGTGCAAATGCTGTGCCATTGTGTGATAGGAACTTCAGCGTCTGTGCATTTGGCCATCTACAGGGAGTCCAGGGACCTGTGTCCCTGGCATCAGGTCCGGGGGGAGGGGGGTGGCTCTTCTCTCGTGTTGAGGACTCCACGCTGACCACGGTTCTAGGCATATCCTCCAGATGAGCTGCACAGCTACGGTATGAGGCTGGCATTATAGCCATTCCCATTTCCTAGGTGAGGAACTGAGGCACGGGTCGTTGTAGTCATACACAGCCCACAGAACTGCACTGTGGTTGGGGGCTTTGGTCTCATTTGCTGGATGGGGCTTCTCGTTCACCTGAGCCAAGGCTCCTTATTTTAGGCACTGCAGGAAGAGGAGGCACGTGGCCTATTTTTGACCTGCTTATCACGTGCCTCTTTTTCCCAGCAGATACTATTCCCTTGCTATTCGGTAGCCAGCCCCTCCCCTACTTACTGAGATCACAGATGCCCAAGTCTGCGCTGGATCCAGTATGTCCAGCAAAGGTCCTGTGTCCCCCCACCCCAGAGGGCAATCATTACACCGTTACTTGCACCTGTGTGGAACATGGAAGCAGGTAGAGAGATGGAACTTCACATAAGAGGAACACCTCCTGTCTCTCTAGCCCTCTCTGGCACACTAGAGGGTGGGCAACAGCACATCTCCTCCCTGTAACCCTGCTTCCTCACCTCTTTGGAATGTCTGAAGAGACATAGGACCTATTAGTGATGACTGTTGCCCCCACAGGCAAATTCTCCTGTTATCATCCCCACATCCTGCCTGCTGCATGTCACTTACGCTTTGCTCCTTCCTCATGACATCATTGTAACATTTCCTGCCTGGGGTATATAAAGGGCATCTCAATTTCATTAAAGTCGAGGCTGGGCACGGTGGCTCGTGCCTGTAAGCTTCAGCCTATGAAACAGCCGGGGCTAGGGATCGCGGTTCAAGTCCCGCCTGGGACCGGTAGCGAGACCTAGTTCCAAAAAAGTAGCTGGGCGTGGTGGCGCGTGCCTGTAATCCCAGCTACCTGGGAAGCTGAGGCTGGGGATTGCTTGAGTCCGTGGTACCCCGGGCAATGAGAGCCTGTGGTTTCATGGGCAAAAATAGCGAGACCTAGTCTCAAAAAAAAAAAAAAAAAAAAACTTCATTAAAGTTGGACCTGGACATGCTTGCCAGGATCCCCGTTCTGTGGGCTGGCCTCACAGATTGCTATCAGTCTCTTCCATCTCAATTTCTTCTTCATTCCACACGTGACCCCTAACAGTAATCCACATGACTCCCAGTCTGGTCATTTTAGTCCCCTTTTTGAGATTCAGGGGAAGACTGAGTTACAAACAATGAAATGTAAAAAGAGATGTGGTGAGGATTTTGTTTGCTAAAAAAAAGGCAGTGACAAATCTCCTACACTCGACTTTAATGAAACTCTGTGTACAGATAAGAAGTTTGATGGGCTGGGCACGGTGGCTCGTGCCTGTAAGCTTCAGCCTATGAAGTGGCCGGGGCTAGGGATCGCGGTTCGAGTCCCACCTGGGGCCTGTAGCAAGACCTAGTTCCAAAATACAGCTAGGTGTGGTGGCACACACCTGTAATCCCAGCTACCTGGGAAGCTGAGGCTGGGGATTGCTTGAGTCTGTGGTACCCCAGGCAACGAGAGCTTGAGGTTCCACGGGCAAAAATAGCGAGACCTTGTCTCAAAAAAAAAAAAAAAAGATAAGAAGTTCGGGGCTGTGGCAGCCATTTTGTGTCCCAGAGACAAACCTGAGGGTGTAAGTTAACTGGGTAAGTGACATAGAAGAAAAGAAAAAACCTTGGTCATTGATAACGTGTCACGCCACCAAGTTATTGGAGGTGAAACCCCCTCCAGATTTCTTTATGTATTGCTTTGGACACTGAATTCATCACACTGTTACTTGCACCTGGTGTGTCCTAACTGACATATCATGGAACCCTCCAGAACACCTATTGCCAGAAAATCTAGAGCAACCTACTCCCTATTTTCCTTTCCACCAGCCTCACCTCATAGGGACTTGCAAGGTTTAGGATACCTCCTGAGAAGGAGATACCCCAATATCTAGTCTCCCCAACCCATGTTGAAGGAGAGGGAGAAAAGGAAAGTTGGTTGGGAAGGCAAAGACTCACCACATGGAAGACTCAAATGCTTTCCCTATTCACAGGGTCTCCTAGCTGTGGCCTTGACCACCATAGGCTCTGCAACCTTCACAAGCTCCTTCAGCTTTCTGCATCTCGGGGTCCACATCTTTGAAATGATAATAATTCTGATAATGATAAAAATAATAATAATATAAATATAAAATAAAATAATACGAAATAATTATTCATTATTATGACTATACTTAATTACATAATTATATAAATATATCATTATAATTATGTAGTTATAATTACTAATTGTGATTATTAATAATATAATAGGAAAATAAAATGGTAATAATTCTGACCTTGTCTGGTCTCTGAGCCATTGAGATTGCAACATTTTCCGCAAAGTGCTTGGCGCTGGGAAACACTGAGTTACAGGGGTGGAAAGTGAGAGGCCCCGCACCAGTGTCCCCAGATGATAGGGAAGGAACCTGAAACTTTGAAAGATTAAAATTGATGTTATCAAGTCACCAAAGCATATAAGTAAACGACTCAATTTGACTATAAACCCAGATCTGTTCAAATCCAAAAACTTCTTCTGGGGAGAATATTGTTCTAAAGCAGATAATAAAAAACAAACCAGAAAACCACTAGAGAAAAGTGTATTCATATATGGGATGCTAAAGATAAAGAAAAGCAGAGATTCTGCCCTCTGGCAGACTGAATGATTTTTACTAAGCCCTTTGATTAAAGACGCTTGGTGATAGAATAGCTGATCTCAGCGAATCAAGAACATTCTCCCCAGCGGTTCATGGAATTAAATCTCCCCTCAGCTATTACCAGATGGTCGCTGAAGCTGCAGAAGCAAGGACTTGATTACAATGACAAGAACAGGGTAAGGGCCCAGACTGGAGAACAAAATCCACTTTCTAACGATTCTCCAATTACTTCAATTAACTGCAGACTCAACCAGGCAGTTAGTTGCATAAGCATAGATCTCTTTGTGGTTTTAATTAAATTTCCTCTGGTATAAATGCTGCTTTGAGAGTTTCCAAGGAAAACACAATACCCAGGAAATGCAATTTGATCTTCGCTGTGTGTGTCGTGTAACGAGAGCCTGGAGGGGTCTCCTGGTCCCAGGAGGGTGTTTGGGAGCTCTTTAGTTGGATGGTAATTCTTGATGATAACTATCAGCAGTATCCTCATAAGACCCACACTCCCACTTACCTGTCTGATTCCCATTCATCTTGTCGGGTTCAACTAGCTACGGTTCCTGGGTCAAGTCTGGCCTGAGGTTCGTCTTCATAAACAGCTTTTGGGGGACACAGCGCAGGGAACATGGCTGCCGTCACAGTTTCCATGTCACCTGGGGCTGCTCTCATGGGACAGAGGTAGAGAGGAGACATGTGAGCAGTGATGGGTGTGGCCAAGAGCATGGGAGGGAAGCCTGTTGAAGGATTGCTGACTGCACTCAGGAGCTGGGGCTTTAGCCCAAGGGGGTGGGGGCCACTGCAAGGTCTGGGGGAGCAGATAAAAGCCTGGTAGCAGCTGCTCTCAGTGCCTCTAGACACTTGTCATTCATGTACCTGGGCAAGGTTGCTTAGTGCAAACACCTGTGGGCGCACCTATGCGTGCACCAGGTATTCTGCCCTGCAAGCCCATCTGTCGGCAGGACCAGCCTGCAGTGCCCCAGATCAGGGGAAATGGTGGGACTGCAGGGATGGCTGAGGCATGGCCCTCTCCAGTCAAGTCAAGCCCTTGACAATGGCAGATGGGAGATGGCGGTTCCTTCTCCCCCTTGGGGAGAGCTCCAAGGCCCATGACCCACACTAACCCCTGGGGTCTCCAGTATGACTGAGCTCAAGTCACCCCCATAGTCACTGCCCATGCAGACCTTCCCTCAGCCTTTTCCTTCCCTGCTCCCATGGTAGTAGGTGGTGCAGCCTTGTACTCAAACCTTTGTCACTGCTTTTTTTTCTCCTGCGGGAAATAAAAGACAGCTTCATTTAAGACAGATCACTTGGGCGTGCAGCTTGAGAAGTGGAGAATCGAGAATGTGGTTCTTGTGATGACTGGGACCTTCTCCGACCCAGCTCTGCACCCCCAGCCGCGAGGGATGCCTCTCCCACATCCAATCCAGTCTCCCTTCTGCATAGCCCCTGGGTCTGTCCATTCTGCCCCTGCCCCACAGCTCCCTGGGCCCAGTGACCCACCTTTGCTCCCCACTATTGTATTTGCCTCTTCCCTGCACTTCTGACTCTGCCCTTATTTTCAATATGGTGGCCAGTCTGGCCCTCTCCCTCTCCAGCACAAATCTGAACTCTCACCTCACTCAGAGTAGATCCAAACACTTTCCTGTGATCTACAGGGACCCACAGGATCAGCCACCCCTTGTTGCTCTGATTCTGTCACCTGCCACTCCACTCCCACAAACATCCCAGCCTCAAGACCTTTGCACATGCTTCTGTTTCCTAGAACACTCTTCCTCCAAATCCTCAACTTCTCAGAAATTACCTTTCCAGTGAGACTATTCCAGGTACCTGATTTCAATGGCAGCCCCCTCCTGATTCTTCCGACCCCTCTTCCCTGCCTTGGTGTGTTCCCTAGACTGGTCATCATCTGGCACTACTTAGTTCTCACCTACTGGCTTTGCTCAGTATTCACCCTGCGTTCAAATCCCAGCTTCTCCCTATACCTGCTGAGTGACCTCAGGTGCAGCACTCAACCTCTCTGTGGCTGAGAGGTGGACAAGACCTTGGGGTCACATAGAAGCCCAGTTAGCACTGATGCCAAATTGGACATGTCCTGGTTTGAAAGGTGACATAGGGTGTAGCTGCTCACCTCCTCTGAAGTCTCTCAGCCACCAGGTCAGGGACAAAAGCAGAAGTTAGAGTTCTCATTTTTGCTCTGGGATTTGACTGAGTTCAATTTTCCCAGCTTCAATCTACTGGCAATGGGAGGTGGGGGGAGGGGAGAGGCAGGCTGTCTTAATGATATTTTGATCCAAAGAAAGTCTTCTGTTTCTTCAGGAAATTCCACCCAAAAGATTAATAAGAAGTCACAGAAATTCAAGAGCAAGAGGCCCAGAGCCTGCATGAATGACAGCAAACCGCATTGGAACTTGAGCAAATTTAATTCTCCGGCTTGATATTTCCAGCAAAGAGTTTGGGAAACAAAATTAGATTTGCAGGGATGGGGATGCGTTTAAACACATGGTACAGGCAGGCAGATCCAGCTGAAGCCAAGGGGCTCGGCGCCAGCCAGGTAGGGAAGTGAAATCTGGAACTCACGGTCCATGGGCCAAGAAAGGTAGAAGGAGGATGTAGCCAGGGTCTGGGAAGTCTTACTCCTGGAGGCTTGCAGGGTTGGGAGAAGTGAGTTTCCATCTCTCAGGCATTTAGCCTTCTTGGGCTAGAAGAGACTGGAGGTATCACCTCCCACCTGGGGTTCCTGGAACAGCTGAGGGTGGGAACTCCCTGCCTCTTGGGAACCAGCCTGGCAATCAGTCTTGAGGCCACTCCTCATCCCTTTTGCCTTATCCTCTTCACACTGGGGCCCAGGGGCAGCTCTCATCCCACCCTCTGGACCTCAATATCATCTCCCACCTGTCCTGGCACCTGTTCATCCAGTACCTGCTAGAACAGTCCTGGGGAGGGGGTGCCCTCTTACTTTGGAGAACTGAAATGTTCTTAGTGGGGAGTTTGTGCTCGGTCTTGCTGTGACTTTGGCTGTGGGTTCCACACTGACAGTTTAGAAACCAGCACTAGTGTTTTAGATACATGACTAATTGGATGTGGGGGTGTGTTTTGATAGAAGATAAATATATAATGTGTTGGTCTAGATTGCTAGTCTGTTTACAGATAATTGCAATGTATTGAGTGCTTCCTGCATGGCAGCACGTGAGATCTGCAGCCCCTGCCTGGACCTCACAGGTAATGCCTAATGACACAGAGAAATGCTCACAGGGGATGGGGACTGAGGTCAGACATGGTCAGACCCATCCCCAGCACGTATACTAGATCATAGTGACAAGGAGCGGTAAATTCTTGCCTTAAAGTAGAAGCTCCCAAGGTCCTTGATCAAGTGCTTGTTAAAATTAGGAGATGGTAAACTAACAAAAATGCAACTACCATCTGACCCAGCAATCGCTCTTCTGGGAATCTACCCAAAGGAGACCTCAATACTTATACAAAGGGACACCTGTGCTTGGATGTTTACTGCAGCACTATTTATAATCACAAGGACATGAAAACAACCCAAATGTCCCAAAACGGATGAATGGATGAAAAAGATGTGGTATATATACACAATGGAATATTACTCATCAATTAAGAATGACAAATTTGATGAATTTATGGTAGCATGGATGGACCTAGAAGAAATCGTATTAGCAGAAACAAGTCAGAAAGAAAAAGCCAGAAACCAAATGGTTTTCCTAATATATGGGACATAGGAAAAACAAACAAAAGGCCAGGAGGACAAGTCAAAACTAGCTAACAACCAAACTAAAGTACACAACTGGGAAGGGGGGGATGAGGGGGAGTTGTCAGGGAGGGGAGGTGGTAGGTGATCCCTGGGGAATACAAAGATGTGAAATATAGATATATAAATAAATTATTTAATAAAATAAAAATAGGTAGTAAACAAACAAACTTAGGCGATGGGTCCAGAAGGTAGCAGATAACATAGGGCTTAACTGCAAATGCTATAAAACTCACAATTTTTGCTACATTGTTGTGTTTAACTTGTAATTCTGCCGACCTCAGCCTGCTTACTATAAGCATCCCTCTGTCCTGAAGGTCCACACTGTTCTCTCCCCTGAGCTGTGCCAGAGAGGGATGATCCCAGGTAGTTATTAGGACCAGAGACTCAGACCTGTGTCTAGGGGGTACCTTATAACAGTGTCTGAGTAGGCATCCTGCCCAAAGCTCACTGGCACCCTGGCAGATCCCAGCCCCACTGCCACACCCACCATACCCTAACAGCCAGGGTGTTTTTCTTCAGACCTTCCTTTGAGTCATTCAAGCATTTACTTCTGTCTGATGGACAATTCGAAACACGTTTGTAATCGCATGCAGATAGCATTGTTGCTGTTTTAAATAAGCACAAGAGACACACATGCATATGTATACAGCATGCTGAAGGGACATGTACAGACATGTAGTCACAGAGATACATTTTCACATTAAATCTAAAAGCCGCATGAAGGCAGATGGCTTTGTTTTTTATAAAAATGAGATCATACGATGTGTGTTATTTTGTCAGCTTCTCTCTTTTCCCACAGTCTATCTGCAGATCCTTCCTTAGCAACACACTGGGCTGTGCATCAGTTCTGCGACTGCCAGGAATTCTGTCGTGTGGGTCAAAAACAAGACGTATTTAACTGCTCACCTATTCACGTCCGACGCTAAGTTTCCTCTGAAAATACACCCTCCGACACACACACACACACACACACACTAGCCTGTAGAGCTTTGCGCACATTTCTCTCTATTTCTTTCTGTTTTTGAGTGAGAGGCAAGTTTATTTAGGAAAGGTGAGACAAAAGATTAGAAATTAACGGAGACAGACAGGACAGTCTGGGTTGCCCAGGCCCAGGAAGGGTTAGGGATAGGTGACCCAGGTTTCTATTTCTTAGGCTACTGCCTACAAGGAGAACCGTTGTCGGGGTCAAAGGTGACAGCCTCCTTGGGCTCCACACAGAGCTTAGAGCAAAGGCAGGTGCTGGCCCTGCCCACCTGAGGTGCGGTTCTTTTGAAATTTGGGCCATCTTGGGAGGAGGAGGAGGCGGCAGGGGGAAGGGAAAGGGGTGGGAAGATGGGGGTGGAGGGGGTAGAAATAGTGAACCAGCATCTTGTTTGAATATGCATCTCTTCAATGACCAGGGAGATGGGTGTTTTTCCCAACATCAGACAGCATCCTTCAGTCCTAGCCTCCCTGTCTTGCCCCTGTGTGTCTCTAGTGGGGCTCCCGATAGGGTAGGCTTGAAGGCCTCTGCTGGAAGGTCTCTGGCGCAAGGGCTAACCATCCCACTGAGGCACTGCCTGGCTGCCTGGATACCTGTGGTGGTGGAACAAGATTGCCCAGTTGAAAGTTGGGGGGACCCACCCCCCCCAGGGCTGTGGCACGTTTCTGGGGTGGGCCTGTCAACTCAGTCTGCTAAACCACATAGCTGTTGAACCAGCAGGAAGTACAACACTGGCTGGGGGGCAGCGACTCACCTGGTCTTCCCCCAACCAGAGTGACCGAGAACTCGCCTGTGCCTCCAGGAAGCCCGCCTGGGGCTAACCTTTCCCGGGAGCCTGTGTGTGCAAACACACAGACTGTTGGTGGCTGGATGCAAGGTAAGACAGAAGAATCATGAGATTACTTAGCCAAGACTGAGGGCCCAATGGAGGTTATGAACCAAAAGGCCACTTTATTAACAAAGGAAAGGGGTATTTATAGAGACACAGGGCAGGGAGGGTCTGGTGAACTTCAAAGAAGACAAACACAAACCTGAGAGACAATTAACATTCTAAAGCCTAAGAGTAGTTGAGGAAAGGGGAGTGTAGGCAGGTGGTCACCATCTCTGATTAGGGAAGCCAGCAGCACCATTGCAGTCTCAGAAGGTCAATGCAGTAACTCAGCCCCTCAGTTTGCTGGAGGCAGATTTAAGAGAGAGGTCTTCCTCATCTTGTTTGCAATGATTTCTCTGGTTTACAAATGGCACAAAGCAGCAGATGGCTTTTGTTTCCCTTCTAGATGTTTTCAAGCCAAGAGTTAGATGAGATTCAGCTTAGATCTCGATGCCCTCCCTCGCCATGCCCCGGTACCAGCTTACAAACTCCGGTTCTCATCAGCTGCCCGGTGTTGGGGTGTGAAAGACCAGCCCTTCTGAGGACCTGTGAGTGCCACAAGGGGGGCACTCCCCCCCATCCTCCTCATCCAAGCGCCGCCACCCCCTATGTCCTCTGCCTCCTCAGCAGACAGGACAGGCCAGGTTCAAGACCCAGGCGCCAGGTGAGCTGCTCTGTGGAACATGGAAGCAGAAGAGATGGAGCTTCAGATAAGAGGAACACCTCCTGTCTCTCTAGCCCTCTCTGGCACACTAGAGGGTGGGCAACAGCACGTGTCTCCCCTGAAACCCAGCTTCCTCACCTCTTTGGAATGTCCCAAAAGACATAGGACCTATTAGTCATGGCTGTTACCCCCAAAGGTAAATCCTCCTGTTATCGCGCATCCCCACATCCTCCCTGCTGTGTGTCACCTACACTTTGCTCCTTCCTCATGACATCATTGTAACATTTCCTTGCTGGGGTATATAAAGGGCATCTCAACTTCATTAAAGTTGGACCTGGACATGCTTCCCAGGATCCCCGTTCTGCGGGCTGGCCTCACAGGTTGCTATCAGTCTCTTCCATCTCAATTTCTTCTTCATTCCACACGTGACTCCTAGCACAGCTCACCTTCTCAGCACCTTGGTCGGTAGTGGGTATACCTGCCTCACAACATTAAGTGAGGCTTTAACAAAGAGCGGTGGGAACATATTTCGGAAATGGCGGTGTGCAGAACCAATCTCATTTTCATTTTACATCCGCTGATTGAATAGCTGGCTGGAGACATGAGGGTGTCCCGGCACAGGCTGGGCAACCTCTTCCAGAAGAAAGAAATGGGAAGGATAAATTGATGGGGCCCAGTTTGCCTCTAAGGCTTAGCAAGGCAAACTTGGGGGGTGGGGACGGGCAGGGGGGCTGCTGAGGGCTGGAAGCTAATCCTGACTTTGTGGGGCTGGGGTGGGGCCAGGAATCTTCAGCTCAGTCCAAGTTTTCAAGTCCTGGCACCTCGGAGCAGGGGCTGGACAGCCGCGTGGCCACTGCCTGAACTCGCCCCAGACTCAGTCTCAGGACCCGCTTTCCAGCTGTTAAGAAAGAATCCACACTTCCTATTCCCGTGACACTTGGTGAAGCCCTGTGCTTGATGGTGATTGTTGGGCTCTGGATCATGGTGATTCTCATTAGATTATAATCTAGATGCCCCAGGAAGCCTGATCAATATGAAATAAGGCAGACAATGTTTTAACTGCTCAATGCACAGCGATCACTTGATGGATCCAAATAATCCTGGGTTAAGGACAATCATTCGCTCCATTTTACAGATGAGAAAAGTGAGGCTCAGAAAGGTGCCATTGCAAAGCTGACACATACTGAAGCCAGCACAGGTGGCCTCTGCCCCTCTCCCCATGCCCCCGACACACAGCAGAAGCAGCACCTGGAGTAGACAAGTGCTGCTTTGTCCTGGGGGCCCTTCTGGATCCTAACACCCCAAATGAGGCACTCGGGACCCCCGCAAACCAGCCAGGGCTGCACAGCCCCACAACACCCTGTGGCTGATGAACGCCTTTAATCACAGTGGTTCTCTGGGAGAAAAGCGGTCGTGTGGATTTGGGTGTAATTAATGTACTTTTAAACGAACGCAGGCAAGTCAGAAAGATAATCAGTGCCTGCAAGAAGACAGGCGCGTGAGAACCCTACAATTAAATCAATCCTTTCTCTCACATCTGCCCTCAGAATCACATTCTAGAAAGTTCCATGATAAGAACAAGAAGCAAAGCTGTGGAAGAGCCATCGTACCGGCCCCCATTCATAAGGACATGTTGGGACACTTTTACGTGGCTCTGTGGACACCACTGTTGTGTAAACTCAAGCTGTGCTTCCTGGACTTATAATGTCGAGCCGTTGAAAACCCCGAAAGCAGGGTTGGAGCGTTTCTGCTGCCTCCCTGCTGCCCGGCGTGCCCGGCCCTGTTGTATCAGGGATCTCCTCCCAGCACAGCTGCCACTGGCCATCAGCGGGGACGTCATGTTCCCCAGTGAGATCTGCTGTGGGGTTTCGCCCCAAGACGGCAAATGGCCCTGGTAGAGTCAGTGTTTTTAATGCCCTAAAGTAGATTAGTGCAAGGTATTAAGAATCATCCCTTCCATCCCCCACCACCCCCCTCAGCTTTCAGTTTGGAGAATGAAGGAAGCCACCAGCAGCTCGTTCCAAGGTCAGAAGCTGCCCCATAGACCGCCAGGCTCACATGCCTAGAAGGCAGGTGCAGGAAAGGCATGGATGGTTTTGATGTCCTGGCAAAGGAGATGAATTGTCCAGGCTGTGGACGTCAGAGCCTTGGAAGGCTTTCTCGCCCCCGTTCCACACACCGGAAAAGACAAGGGCGATAAATATAAATGAGATGTCCCACGCGACCAGGAGCAGAGCCGGCTGAGGCTGAACCCTCGGTCAGGAAGGATTGTGCGCCTGTCCGTTCCCGAGAGGTCGAGAGTGACGAATGGGCCCTCGGGCAGCCCTGGTCAAGCTGACGGCCATTTGTCTCTGGGGCTGACACAGGCATTCCGGCTCAGGCCGGGCTTGGCCAGGGAGTTGCCCTGCGAGACAGGCCTCCAGGACTCTGCCCAGGCTCCAGCGTAGCTGTGAGGAAAGATAAAATGCTCGTTGCAGCCTTAGTGTAGCCAGACCTCAAGTAGACGGCCCAGCTCCTAGAGAGCATGGACAGAAGGGCCAGCGCTTAGCCAGGGGCTCCTCCTGGAGGCAGGAGCGGGCGTGTCTCCCTCCCTGCCCCTGACAGTACTGGGCCTTCAAAGGGGGCCCAGAGGTGCCTGGATGGGTCAGAAAGACCCGCCCCAGGCCACGTATAGTGGCCGCACAGGTGTCTTCATGGGCTGAGTGTTCAATTGGGGGGTCAAGGGGGGCTACATGTGCTCCACAGGGGGCTCCTAGGGGTGTCCTAGGGGTGGTCCCACTGGGGATCTCTGCTCCCTAGAACAGTATTGCTGGGGAACCTGCAGGAACCTGTTTGCACGGCTTCTGCGGGCCCTGCAGAGACGAGCTGGGAGAGGAGGAAAGCAGAGGTGCTGGGAGAGGTGTGCAGGCACTGGCCGCTCCTCAGGGGACAGACCTGGACTTGGCAGAACAGATTCTGACCGTGGCTTCACTCTGTACAAAGCAAGAAAATTTGTCACGCGGACGGGACTGGCTGAATACATCTGTGTGGATCCAAATTAGATTTTCAGACCAGATCTACCAACCTGGGGAAATCCTCCCTGTAATGTTGGAGAGGAGGGGGAATCAGGACCCACAGCACAAAATTAAGACTGTTATGACCAGGCAGACATACTTTTAAGGAAAAAAAGCTGGAAGAATGAGCGCTAACCTATTAACAGTGCTTGAATCTTTGAATGGCAATGGTACCCTCTCTGAGTGGTGGAAATAGGGGTGATATCTTGCTTGAATCTGATGGAGCTGTCAAATTCTCCAAGTGAGCATGCATCAGTTACTCTTCAAATTAGAAAAAAAAAAAGGCTCTACATTAAAAATAAACTTCTGATTTTATTACCCAATAATAACCCATGGAGGACTTTGTAAGGATTTCATGTATGTTCTTTTACTTTCATTAAGAAAATCACAAGCACATGAAAAATTGCTCAATGTCACTAGTAATCAGGGAAAATCACAACCACAATGAGATGCCACCTTACACCAGTGAGAATGGCCCACATCAAAAAAACAGGCAGCAACAGGTGCTGGCGTGGATGTGGAAAGAAAGGAACACACTTACACTGCTGGTGGGAATGTAAACTGGTCCAGCCACTATGGAAAGCTGTGTGGAGGACCCTCAAACTAATGAAAATGGAACTATCATTTGACCCAGCAATCCCACTACTGGGAATCTACCCAAAGGAGACCTCACTATTTATACAAAGGGACACCTGTGCCTGGGTGTATATTGCAGCACTATTTATAATTGCAAGGACTTGGAAACAACCTAAATGTCCCAAAACAGATGAATGGATGAAAAAGATGTGGTATATATACACAATGGAATATTACTCATCAAGTAAAAATGACAAATTAGATGAATTTATGATAAAATGGATGCACCTAGAAGAAATCATATTAGCAGAAACAAGTCAAAAGGAAAAAGACAGATGCCAAATGGTTTCCCTATTATATGGGAAATGGGAACGATAAACAAAAAGCCATGAAGTAAAGTCAAAACAAGCTAACAACCAAATCGAAGTACACAACTCAGGGTGGGGGGCAGGACAGAGTGGGAACGATCAGGGAGGGTGGGGGGGTGAATCCCAGGGATTACAAAGATGTGAAATTTCTATATAAATAAATTATTTGACTATATAAAAAAGAAAGGAAGAAAATCGCCAAGAGGTGGCTCCTATGATTAGCTGCCTTGTTGATGGCGAAACAGCAGCTTAAATGGATGCAATACTTTGCCTGTCGTCCAGTTACCAGAAGGAGCAGAGCTCGGGTGCCAGCATCCACGCTCTTACCCCTGAAGTTGGCCAGAAAGTGAGGCTCCTGGAAGGGCTGCCAGATAAATGGCAGGATCTCCAAGTAAATTAGAATTTCACACACACAGCAACAAATTCCTCAGCATCCACATGTGCATACAGTATTCGCAGCCGTCTAGCTGGAGATCTAATTTAACAAGCTATCTGTATTTGTGTGCTTGCTGATTTCTCCCAGAAACGTGACCTCCATTTGCAAACTCCTAGGGAAGAGAACTGGAAACACCAAAGCAATTCCAGGGGCCAGGCTCCAGCTCTCTTCCATCAAGACCCAGGAAGGAGGCCAAGCCCTAGGTGGGCCTGAGAAAACCCCCATAAGTCTCAGGTGCCTTTTGCCTGCACCCCATGTAAGGTGGAAGCTTCGCTGGCTGGTCCAGGCTGTCTTCCCAGGGCATATAGCCCCCTAAATACAAAATCCCTGGGACTGCTGGGCCCCCAAAGCAATAATAGTGCTGAGTATCAGGAAGCCACACTGGGGGCAAACCCACCCCGGTTCCCAAGCCCCTGAACCTGCAATTGCTCATCTGCTTTGGCTGCCTGAAGCCAGAGTGAGGAGGGACTCAGCCCCCAGCACATGCCCCCTCCCAGACCCACCTCCAGGGCTTTGGGGTGTGTTGTGAGGACCGGAGAGTCTTCAGCCCCAAATTGCTTCTTAACCTGATTGCCCAGTATGGTTATCTGGAGGGTTTTAAAGGCTGATATGCCATCTACTCCCAGAAAGCCAAGTTCATATGGTCAAAGTAGCTCCCAGATGACACTGATACCTGTGGTGGGGGGGGGAGGGGTTGGGGTAGGGAAGGAAGGAGAGGGATGGGGAGGGAGGGAATGGAGGGGAGGAAGGGGGAAGGAAGGGGAGGGAGAAAGAGGAGGTGGGTGAGGGAGGGGAAGGGAAGGGTAAAAAAGGTGGGGGGGGGTGTTAAATACCAGCAACTCGCTGGACCACCCACCCAAAGCCCTAGAGGGGATAGTGTGCTCCCCACAATGAATGTCACCATCAGCTGTCAGATTAAGACTGCAAGGTCACAGGTCATGGAAGAAGATAGACACGGAGGAGCCCCTCCCTGGAGACGCTCCCCAAGCATCATCTCTTCCCTGGAATCAGACACCCTGGCTCATCTCCCTCCCTCAGCTGTGACCTCCTCAGTCTTCAGAGCTGCTCAGCAAGGGAGGGGTCAGCACTGTCCCCACTGAGAAGAGGGAGGACAAGCACTTCTTTCTCAAGGCTCCCAGCTAGTAATGGGGGTGCCCAGACCGGGCGCCAGGCAGTCAGACACCAGTCACCCCGCTGTCTCTTCCTTGCCTTGTCTTCCAGCTGAGATGGATCCCCCCACCTCCACCCACCAGCCTCTGCCTGGCTGTCCCCCAATCTTGTATGACACTGTCTTCTCTGCCTGCAAATGAGCACCCACCTAAGGAATAGTCCCCACCTCTGTCTCCCCCAGACCTCACAGCGCACTCCCTCGCCATCTAGCAAACATGGATGGAGTGTCTGTTGTCTGCCCAGCTCTGTGCGAGACACTGGCTGTAAACACTGGGGCATCTTGATGGAGCCTGCGGTCCTGAGTGGGGACAGAAATAAACAAATGTGTAACTGCAGCTGCCGTCATCGTCTTCAGCCCCAGATTCGGGAGCTTTCGCCAACCCTGACCACAGCAGGAAGCCATCCGTGGGTGGGGAGCAGGGTGTGTTTCTCCCACCCGAGTGGCTGGGGAAAGAGCATGAAGGCAGGGAGGCTGGGGTGAAGGCTGAGGGAGAAGGCTGAGGGAGAAACCCAGGGGAGACAGGAAGAGATCTCCCCAACGTGGGCGGGCAGCCACCTTGCAAAGAAACCCGCTGCCATTTGGATGAGAAGTTGTTACAATGCACTGTGGTCCCTAGCACACTCTGTAGCTTTGGACCCTGTGCCTTGGTACATTTTTGGAGACAATGCTTCCTGTGAATATTCAAAATACTTAACATTTCAGTTCTAGGGAGACCAAGCTTCAGAACAGAAAAGGGCTCCAGAGTGCCAAGCATCACTTGTTCCGTGAGGTGCTAACCCTTTCCTTGCTGGAGAGGGGAGGACCACGGCTTATCGAGAAAGGGATTTGGGATGAAGCTATTTGCTGTCAAAATGCTAATAGTATTAGCCAAGTGGTTCATGTCAGCTGAGGCTTACCTCCTCCATCCCCAGAGCTTCAGCTTCTAGAAAGCAAGAGTGGATTTAATAAAAATCAGCTAGTTAAATGTTGGCCAAACTCTCCCCAGGTGAAAAATGTTGGAAGCTGTGGGTGGGAAGAAGAACAAACGAAAGAGATTGAGACGGCCTAAGACAGAGTTGAACGTGAGTCATAGACCAGGACTTAGTAAATATGTCCTGAGCCATTTATAAGCAGTCCCAAGCCCCCTTAAACACCCTGGTGAAGGAAGGTTACAATGCAGTAGTCGGGAAGGTAAAACCAAGATCCCAAGTAGTGCATGGGGTAGGAGGATGAGGAGGATTCATTATCTAGCAGAAAAGTACCTGTGGGGTAAACACCTTTATTTTTCAAGGAAATGTCTCTTTAGTGGGTCAATCATAGGAGGTTAGGCGGCTGCCATCACAGATAAGAAAAATGTGTCAGAAACCATCTCTAGTGTGCCAGAGATGGGCGAGAATAGACAAAGGTGTTCCTTTATCTAAGGCATAGTTCTTATCCATTTATGACGTCCCACGGAAAAAGCCTCAGTGAGATCTCTGCAGCCATTGGGCAGATATCCAGGTGGACATTTCAATCTTACATCTCTCAAATGAAACAAAAGTCCCCCAGCATAACCGAAGGCCATGGAGAGCCTGTGGCATGATGGCCCCTACCTACTGGTCCCCCCTCCCCTCCCAGCCAGTCCTAGGAAGACATCAGGAGTACAGGGTAGCAAAGGGAGTCTGGGCCACGGTGCCTGCAATCTTTTTCTTTTAATCTTTCATGAAATTAATTTTTTAACGTTCATCTTTTTTTGTCACCATCACCATCCCTCCTGGAACGTGTCTTGCACTTCATTATACTGGAGTTTTGACATTTTACGGGGGGGAGAACAAAAAGTTAAGGACAAAGAGGTAAAGGTGCCCATTTGCATGAGCCCTGGGCTGGCTCCACACTGAGCTTCAGCCCTCCACCTGCAAAATGGGAAGAACCACTCTGTGCCCCCTTATTCCTCAGGATACCTGAGGTCATGTGAATGGACAGCATTTACCTGGGCTCCTCCCTCTCTCTTCCTTCCCTCCCTTCCTTGGTCACCCTTTCTTTCAGCCACCAAGAACCCCCCCCCCCGTTGGGAAAATGGGAACAAACCTAAGTCACTGCTGTCACCCATGCACTATCCATCTATGTTAGTCCACTGCGTCCTGATCATACGCCTGAAGCTGGTGGTCTCACTGTCACCCCCAAGTCTCAGAGAACAGAGTGGTTGGGGGTCACATGCTGGTGAAAGGCACCAGGGGCCTTGCCTCCCAATCTCCCGACTCCCCACCTCAGCTCTTGGTCTGACCAGAAAGCATCATCCACCCCCCCCACCACCCTGGTGAAATCTGCTTGAGGGAATGAGATCCCCCATAGTCCTAAACCACAGCCAGGCTAAGCCACTGGAGATGAGGCCTGGGAGGGCTGAGGACCGGGACTGCACTGGGAAGCTGGAGCTGGGTGAAGAGACCCCAAGTCCTGTTTGAGCAAATGGACCGAGATGTTGGCTAGAGAGCCCTGCTCTGACAGCCTGCCCCAGGCACCAGAACAGACAGCCTGGAATCCAGATTGATGAGGGTCTTATGCTCTCCTGGAGGGGGAAATGGGGGCCCCAGCACTCCAGGACTGCCCAACATTAACTCTGCCCCTCTGCCCCTGGGCGCCCCCAGTGTGAACCTGCCCTGTAAGACTTCCCCAGCCAACGTCTTCCTCTCCCAGCACTGGTTTCCTCACACAGGGCTCCAATAAAAGGCCTTCCCTGCCCCCCTGAAACTCCCAGATGTATTCTTCCTCCTGGAGGGGCCCTGCACCCACATGTTTGGGGGAGTCTCTACCAGCATCTCCCCAC
This sequence comes from Uropsilus gracilis, assembly GCA_004024945.1. NCBI lineage: Eukaryota > Metazoa > Chordata > Mammalia > Eulipotyphla > Talpidae > Uropsilus > Uropsilus gracilis. The sequence continues at coordinate 2,513 of PVHY01012663.1, read as the reverse complement.
TGATGAGTGGTGTGACCTCAGCAGCTCACTCACCTCTATGGGGCTCGAGGCCTATGGAAAAAAACAAGGTTATCAGGCTTGAAGCCACTGATAGAAACGTCCACAGTCTGGAGGTTCCAGACTTTGGTCAGTTCCGGGCATCTGCAAAAGCCTCCCAGCACCCTGGCCAGCAGGGCAAACAGGTCCCCAGGGCCGCCAATATGCCTGGCAGGTCCTTGACCCTGCATGAGACAGACCTGCGAGCCTGGAACCAACCACCAGCATCTGAGCCTTGGCCCTGGGCTGCAGGGAGGACGAGCAGCCTCCTCGCCTGAGAGAATGTTGTCAGAGCTAATGGGTGGCCATAGCCATAGGTGACCGCCTGGGGGTGGCACTTGGCAAGATCCAGAGTATTTTGCCAAGACTATGCTTGTCTCACCACCTATCTGGTGGTGGCCAAAAGAATCTACTTTCTTGGCTGGGAGGACACTCTGTGGTTCAGGGCTGTTCCCACTCACCGCACAGATCTCGGCCGACCGCACATCGGCTCCACCTGAAACACCCCCTTTGTCTTGGGACACCCCCTCTCCTGAGCTGGGAGCCATTCAATAGACATGAACTCTCCCAGCCCCACCCAGGGGACCCAGGTAGCTGCCCGCGATGCTGGCTACATGTCACGGTCCTAGGTTTCTCAAAGGCATTTCTCCCCATCACTATTCCCCTGTGGGCTTCCCAGGCCTGCCGCTGTGCATAAACACACTTGGCTTCTATGGGTGTGCAGAGTTCTCGTGTAAACCATCTCCTCCACCCGCGGGAGCAGGGGAGGGCGGGGTCTTCAGGGAAACGTGTACCTGGCCAAGCCATGACCCTGGGCCTCATGGTTAGACCCTACCCCCAGCGCCCCCTCACTAGCGGACCCTCCTTCGGTCTTGGTGGTGAGTGAGACGCGATGCCTTACCTGATGGGGGTTCACCGGGCGCTGCCCACCATCTCCCCAGCACCACTGGTCAGCAACCAGGACCAGTCAGTGTGTGGGGGGGGGGCCAGGACGAGGGGCCCACTGACATCCACCATCCCAGATGCTGTGAGTGTTGGAGGACAGCGGGGGACCTGCTGGGAGCCCCCCCAAGCACCTCATCATAGACTCTGGTCTTAGGCTGGAATGGCTTGGGGAGATCATTCTCAGACATCCTTATCTGTGATGCGAAACAGACTGAATCACAGAGTAAAACATTCTTTTTTTTATTCTCTTACTGTCTCTCTGGTTGCTGGAGAGAGTCTGTTTCCAGTGTCATCTGTCCCTTGAACCATGTTCTGAGACCCTTGACTCTCCCTTTAATGTCATTTCATCCCCCCCCCCCAGTTTTGTTGTGCATGCTTAGCACACGCAGCTGTGAGATATTTCAAGTATATGTTACAGTCATTCTCTCTCTGTATGTGTGTGTGTGCGGTGAGGGACCCCCAGCCCCGCCCCCATATAAACCCCCCTTTCAACAAAAGCAGAGTTGCACCAAGGCCAACAGTACTTAGCTAGAACTCGGCCATGTGGATGTCCGGAAGTGTTCATTTCAAGATTACTTCCTATTCATGGCAAGTTTTATATGGTAAGTAATGATGTTTCCTCTTCAAATAAAATCAAGGAAAAAAATACAGCTCATGGAAGACTGATGAAATCATAGTACAAAGGCAGATTATGCTATTGAATGAGACTTTGGGGCAGCAGTGTGGCTAGGACTCATCCTTGGCTTTTTGGGGTCCTCAGAAGTCTGCGGTGGGGTTCTCAGAAAGTATAGCCAAGCACCCCAATCATCAAGGGCTGTGGGAAGGGGCCCCCTTTCCCAGCAGCAGCAGTGCTGGCCATCAGCTTCCTTCCCTATACTGTGCAATTCCGTAGTATATACACAGGCAGGTCCTTCACCTGCTCCCTACCTGTGACCAGAAGAGAAAAGGGAAATCACACAGGGGTTCCGAACCCACACCTGTTTCCTCCCTGCTGCCCACTAGCCACCAAGTGAACCTCATGATCAGGGGGAACCCTTCTCACACACTGTAGTCCTCCTGGCCCAGCATGGGGAGGCCTGGCTACTGCCGGTGAACGCCCCTGTGTCTGCCCAGGTGGGCCTTGGACCGAGAGGGTTTTCTCCTAGTGCTTGGCGAGGGGTGGTCACGACCCCTTCCATGGCAGCCAGACCTGCTTGGCCTTCCTCGTGGCACCCACCATCCCCCACGCAGCAAGCTCTGTGCAGGAGTGACCTCAGGCAGGGCAGGAGCTGGGGAGCCCTGAGGCAGGATGGCGGAGAAGGGAGGTTACTCAAAGGTCTCCCAGACTTGGGAGCAGAGCTGTTGACAGGTCGGGTCACATGTGCAAGGGGACCTTGGGCGAGAAACAGAGCAGAGTGGCATGAGGAACCCTCTCCGAGTCCTATGATGAGGTGCTTGGGGGGGCTCCTGGCAGGTCCCCCGCTGTCCTCCAACACTCACAGCATCTGGGATGGTGGGTGTCAGTGGGCCCCTCGTCCTGGCCCCCCCCCCCC
>PVHY01012662.1:0-36753 GCA_004024945.1 Uropsilus gracilis | reverse complement strand
ACTACGATCCCCAGACCCCACCGCAACTCCATAAGCTGTCGCTTACAGGTACGTGCCACCGTGCCTGGCTGTATTTTTATTCTTTAAAGCACAACCTTGGTAGGCCACACACGGTGGCTCATGCCTGTAAGCTTCAGCCTGTGAAGCGGCTGGGGCTAGGGATCGCAGTTCGAGTGCCGTCTGGGGCCCGTAGTGAGACCTAGTTCCAAAAAAATAGCTGGGCGTAGTGGTGCACGCCTGTAATCCCAGCTACCTGGGAAGCTGAGGCTGGGGATTGCTTGAGTCTGTGGTACCCGGGCAATGAGAGCCTGCGGTTCCACAAGCAAAAATAATGAGACCTAGTCTCAAAAAAAAAAAAAAAAAGGAAAGAAAAAGCACAACCTTGGTAAATGGTTTTGGGAATACCCCCTTCCCTCTGTTCACTGTTCACTCAAATCCCTCTCTGTTGTTTGCTAGTCTGTGTTAAATCCATTAGTCTCTCATTAGTCTCTTTGTTTCCTGTGGCAGCGTCTTTTCATTGTGTGAGGGACTATGTTCTTAGGACGTGGCGAAACATGCTGGTAGGTTTTCAGTGTTAACCTTGTGTTGGGTAGCCAGTCTATATTTACTTGTGGTCTGTCCATGTTTTCTCATTGCAGGCTGTCTTCTCCAATCCCTTCTCTGTGTTGTTTTGCTGTTTTACTTATGCCTCTGGCTTCTGGTTTAGGGGGCCTCACCCCCAGCCACTGTTGGTGAAGAATTTTCTCTGTGGATATAAGCATCTGTGAATGGCCATTGTAGAGCATCTCTTCTGCCTCAGTTTGCAGCTTTACTGTGGGGCCAATACCCCCACTCTTTGGCCTTCCTCTCCCGTGGTGTGGGGAGGAGCACCTTGCTCTCATAGAACACATCTCAGAAGTGAGGTCTTGGCTCTTTTAGACCCAGTGAATGCATAGGTGTGCATTTGTGGCATCATGTTTCCATGATGTAGTTTCTCCAGTCTCACATGCACTGGTTCTCTCCATATTCCATCTCCTGTGTTCAGCTCAGACTTGTGGGCTAGATTTTTACCTGGTCCCTGACCTGTTCTATGATGGGGTTTGTATATTTATGTTCTTCCCCCTCCTGAATATTAACTGGAGTGAGAGTGAAATGGAAGGGGCTTCCCTCCCCCCCCAACCCCCCATCTGCATGCCGGTACCTTCTTGTGTGGGGGCAGGGCCTGGATGGCTGGGCAGGTGCTGACCCAAGCCCTTTTGGGGTAGGGTCTTGGCTGAACCATGCCTCAGTCTGGGCTGCAGATGGCTGCCCTGTGCAACCATCTGCTAGTGGATGGGGCTAAAACCCCACCCAGACCCCCTTCCCAGGCTCTCTGGGTGCAGGAGCCTTACCCAGGGTTCCATGCTGCCTTTGCTCCCCACTGGCAAAGGAGTTCTGAAGGCCCAATGCTGAGGTTTACTGATGGTTTCTTCTCTCTTATTCACTGTGTTCCTCAGAATCCTCTCTCTCTCCCCACTGGGGTTACAGTTGCCCAAAAGCCAGGCATAAGAGCTGTGGAAACCCCAGTACCAAGGTGGGCCCTTGTTTAGGGCCTCCCTGGAGACAGACAGATCCCTTTGCACCCCTATCTCCCCAGAGCATCAGTATGGAGGGGCACCCGTGCCCATAGTCAGGCATGCTGGCAGTAGACATAGCCTCCTGGAAATACTGTGACTTTTACATGGAGATAGTCCTGTGACCTGACTGAGGGGATATCATTTCATTTACAGGTGAGGACATTGGGGCTCAGAGTTGCCAGTAAGTGCCAAACTTAGAACCCGGACCCCCTAGCAAGGCTGCCCCTGGAGTCTCCAGTTCCTGCCAGGGAGACAACTTGAAGGGCAGGGCCTAACATTCTAAGGAGGACTACTAGGAGAAGGCCCTTGCAAAACCATGTGGGCAGAGAAGGGACAGTGACAGAAACCCCACATCTATCATTCTGTTGGTCTTCTGTGGTTTAACCTGACCCAGGTCCTGAGGATTATGAAAGGAAAATTTCCTGAGGCTTCTGAGGTGATATCACACCGAACCAGGTCACATGAGTTGGATGGTTTGGCAACTGTGATATCTGTACCAGAAGTCTAGAGACTGAGGGCTATGTCCAGATCCTTTTCTACCTCTAGCCTTGACAGCTCCTCTGCTTGGCACACTGGTGGCACATGGGATGGTGGTGTCAGAGGAACCACCCCTGTGAGATCGGCCTGGGTCTCTCATCCCAAGTTCTGGTGTTCCTCACCCTCGTGGGTTTCAAGATGTTTCACTCTTCCTTCCTGCCCCTCATTTTTTGAGTACCAACTCTATGCCGGGACCCCCAGTTGCCCAGATACAGCAAGGCTGTGTTGGGGTGGGGGGAGCAGATTCCTTGTGAGATGACCAGAATCGAGGGGGAGTGTATCACATGGGCATGGAGGTACCTGGAGAAAGGACTCACTGAACTGGTACTGTGAAGAGGTCAACCATGAGACTGCACACTGAAAATGCTGAAGGGTTATTGGGGTAGGGACAAAGGTTTCTGGGTGACAAGGCATTCAACACTCTACTGGATTTGGACTCTGTAGGTAATGAGAACTCTGTAGCAGTGTAGCCAGGGTATTGGCAGGACATCAGGACAAGGCCTGACAAGAGCCCTTGCATCTGCTGGAGTCCAGACAGCCTGGGGGAAGGGAGTATCCCCATGATGGCTGGAGTCTAGGACCTAGAGACCCTCAGGGAGCTGCTGGATGTGAGGAGCCTGAAAGGCATGTCTGGTACCAGTCCTGTGCCCCCGAGGCTGAGGAACCACACACAGAGAGGGAAGGACACCCAGGCAGGCATCCAACCCTGACTGATGCCATGCCCTTGCCTTTCAGTTTGCATGACCAACTGTCCCACACTCATTGTCATGGTGGGCCTCCCTGCCAGGGGCAAGACCTACATCTCCAAAAAGCTGACTCGCTACCTGAATTGGATCGGTGTGCCCACGAGGGGTAAGTCTTGACCTCCGTTTTCCAAGAGGGAATTTGGGGCTCTGTGGGATAGAGGGAGAGTAAGAGAGACTGCTGGACTGGAGGCAGGGTCTGGGGCTGGGCCAAAGTCAAAGTGGGCAAGGTCGCTGTTATCTGAAAGCTGAGCTTCTCCTTTTCCCCAGAATTCAATGTTGGCCAGTATCGCCGGGACGTGGTCAAGACCTACACATCTTTTGAGTTTTTCCTTCCAGACAATGAAGAGGGCCTGAAAATCAGGAAGTAAGGGTGTATGTATGTGTGTGTGTTTACAGATAAGTCGGGAGCCCAACTATGATGCTATGGGGGCCACTCCTGAGCTGCCTTCATGGGCTGTGTCAGGTCTCACAGGTCTGTGAGAGTCTTCTGATCCCTCAGGATATGGTTGAATTCGGGATGTGTTGGGATTGTGGACAAAGGCCTGTGGCCTTTCGGTGGCTGGGCTTGCCTTGCCCTCCTGTTAATGAACCCTTCGTAACATCAGCCTGAGGGATGGGACTTCAGGGAGATGAAGGCAGCTTAGCCAGGGAAACTGCAGAGAGGCCAGGCTCCATGGGGATGGCCTCTGGAGGGAGGGGTTTGAGTAGCAGATGTGGGAATTCAGGTTCAGGAATGGGGTAGAGTGGGCTAGGGGCCAACTCTTGGCACCTACTTACAAAACCAGAAGAATCAGGCTGAGAGCTGAGGACCTCTCCCCCTTACTTTGCTTATATTTGGAGCATGCTTGGTCTGTGCCTAGCCTGTGCAGGCTAGGCCTTGGCTTGGCTTAGATGTGGCCCCAGTGCTCCTGGGCGACTAGCTTGCCCTCCTGCTATTACTCAGGAGATAGAAATTTGCATGTGATCTCCCTACCTAATTCAGACTTGAGCTGAGTGTTTTCTCCAGAGAGATTGCATACCAGCTGGTAGTCTGAGAAGTTGTGCTATATTCTTCCTGGCACATGTCCACTTCCCAGCACATGTCCCAATGAGGCATTGGGATGCTTCCTTGCCAGCTCAGGAGGGCAGTTGCTTGCTTTGGGCCTAGTGGTCATGGAAAGCCATTGAGTAGAGGTTGGTTGGTCCATCTCTAGTGACCTATTGAAATCAAGTTCTGCCCCTCCTTCTGCTGCAAGGGTCTGACTACTCAGCTCCCTGCCCCCTCTAACTTTACTCTTCATTGTCAAAAAGTGAAGGTCATAAGTGTCAAGTAATTACTTCTGGGCTGCTGGAAGAAAAGCATAAAATTAGGAATATCCTTAGAGGGGCCAGTCCACTTTGCAGCACTAGACAGAAAATGCCTGCTAGGGCGTCTGTGGCCATGGGGTGAGAGGCAGAGCCACAGCATCCTCCTTTTGAAGGGAAGGTCAGGGAGGTTCTGTCTTCCAAGAAACAAAATTGAACATGAAGTGTAATATTCCCCTGGTGCCAGGAGTGTCTCCTTTCCCCTCCACCTGTCTTCCACGCCAGGGAGATGGCTGGCCTTTTTTTTTTTTTTTTAAGTTTCAACACTCAGAGAAAATGCATGGCAATTAAAAATCATGAATGAGGCAACATGGCAGCCTGGCTTTGTACACGAGATGAGAAGGGAGAGTACAGAAAAGTCATGTTTCCAAAAATGTGGCACTTACAGCCTCCCACCTGCAGAAGCAGAGCTAGCAAAAACATTGCAGATCACTCCAAGAAAAGAGAAGAGAAACCTTGAAAAGACAGAAGGGGCCCCAGGGGCTGCCCATCTCCTCTCTGAGAGAGGATGGCCCTGGTGCTGCCTCCTGCAGCAGGATGTGTGCTGGCTGACGGTGACCTCTCTCCTTAAGGCGGTGTGCGCTGGCAGCTCTCCGTGATGTCCGGCGATTCCTGAGTGAGGAGGGGGGACATGTGGCGGTGAGTGTGACCCATGGGAGCCCACAACCACCCACCCCTTTGCTCTGGAGAGGAGGGCTGAGAGTGTGGGTTGTTGCGAGGGTCCCTGGGTGCCAGCTCTAAGAGGAAGTCTGCAGCAGTGCTGCAGGAGGAAGCCAGAGCTGGATGTGGTTGGGCATTTCCTTCTGGTTTTGTGGTTGGCCACTGACCCGGAAGGACTTCCTTGTGAATGAAACGTTTTTGGCCCCCTGACAAGTTAGAGGTATCATGTTATCTGATTCCTTTGCACATGTGATTGCTCCTGGTGTCTGGAGAATTCTGCCCAGTGTTTAGGGCCCCATCCGGGAGTTACGTGATTCCTGGGAGAGGGACCTGCACCTGTGTCTTGGCCCCCCCACCAGTCAGATGGAGGGTGGGGCAGAGCTAAGCAAGGAGGCCTCTGTTGCCTCTCAGCTACTCCTTCTCCTCCCTCTGCACCCTTGCCCTGGTTTCAGAGCCGCCTGTGCCCGGGTCCTGACTCTTGGTGCTGTGCTAGTAACTGCGCACTGGTTGGCAAAGGCTTGTGTTTGGTTTTTTGTATTCTTCTGACTCACCCCATGTTTGTCTTACAGTATTTTGTTGTTATTTCTCATCTCTTCTCATCTCATCTCTCATCTCTTTCCTGTTCTCTTTACCCTTCTGTTCCCATTTTACTGGGGTCTCAGGAGTGGAAATAAGTGTGAGTTTAGTTCTCCAGGTTGGGTGGTTTCACGGTTCTCTGAGTTTGACATAAACTGAAAACAGAGCACAGGTGCCCCTTCATTTAGTTCCCTTGGAGCATCCTTCCCAAGGAAGGGGAGCTCCTGCCCAGCCCTTGCAGGTCTGAGGAAGAGCCAGGCAGGCGGCCCAGACAGCACTGGTACTGGTGAGAAGTCCAGACCTGCACTGTAGCTGTCAAGTGACCTCTTACCTACTCTGGGTCAGTGGCCAAGTTGACCCCAGTTTGGTCCTAGGTCTTCGATGCAACAAATACTACCCGAGAGCGGAGAGCAACCATCTTTAATTTTGGGGAACAGAACGGCTACAAGGTGAGGCCTCCTTGATTTACCTCCTGGGTGCTCCAGTGGCCCCTTTTTCAGTCTCCTGATTTGCACAAGACATTGGGTGGCCTGATTGGATTTGGCATAAGAGGGGCTGCTCTGGGTTTTTTTTTCCCTGAGGAGATGGGGTTCTTTTCTTTTTTTTTTTTTTTTTGAGACTAGGTCTCGCTATTTTTGCCCATGGAACCACAGGTCCCGTTGCCTGGGGTACAACAGACTCAAGCAATCCCCAGCCTCAGCTTCCCAGGTAGCTGGGATTACAGGCGTGCACTACCATGCCCAGCTACTTTTTAGGACTAGGTCTCGCTACGTTGTCCCGAGAGGGACTCAAACCGTGATCCCTAGCCCCAGCTGCTTCATAGGCTGAAGCTTACAGGCACGAGCCACCAGGCCCGGCTGAGGTGGGGTTCTTGGTGGGAGCATCCTGGACAGAGAACAGCACCTGCTCGAGTTCTATGCTCCTTGACCTTGCCCCAGAAAAAGTGCTTTGGGGAGCTAGCCCCAGAGCCCTGAATGTGTCTGTGGTTGCTTCTCTCCTGCCTGCCCCGGTCTTGGCTGCAGACCTTCTTTGTTGAGTCCATCTGTGTGGATCCCAAGGTCATAGCTGCCAACATCGTGGTGAGTGACCATCTGACTTGGGTGGTAACACAGCTGAGGTGAACTGTGGCAATGAGGCCTATCTCCACGCCTGGGCTGGCCTCAAGTTGGTTGTCTCAAACCTGGTGGTTGGGGAGCAGTGGAATGCTGGGGACCGCTGAGGACCTCTTGAGGGGAGGGTTGTATGACTGCAGGCATTCATTCTTGTCTCTCCTCTAACCTTGCCCCTCACAATCCCTGGAACATTGGGAGAGGTATCTTAGCACTCAAGGGTGGGAGTTTTGAGAGAGAGACTCATCCCCCTTCAGGACAAGTAACTCTTGTCTCTGTGGCCTTAACCTCCTCCTGTGCCACAAGGATGAGAGACTCCAACCTCGGGTGTCCAGCAGTTCTCACTGAGCTCTAGCCAGGAAGCAGCTGGGCTCTTCCTAAGGGGACCAGTCCCCCTGGGCTTGGCCTCTAGTCTCTTGCTCCTAGGGTTGGCTTGGCCTCCTGTCCCCCACCCCCGGCCCCAGCATTCTCTTTGGTTATTGGCCTGCCTGGCCTGCCTGACCTGCAGCCCTGATGTGCCCTTGCTCTGGCAGCAAGTGAAACTGGGCAGCCCTGACTATGTCAACCGCGATAGTGACGAGGCCACGGAGGACTTCATGAGGCGCATCGAGTGCTACGAGAATTCTTATGAGTCGCTGGATGAGGACTTGGACAGGTGAGTGAGGAGAGCACTGTGCCCAGTGGTGAGTAACAGGGGTCCCATTCAACTGTGTCCCTTGGTGGTAATTGAGAGACCACCCCAGCAGGCAGAGATGGTCTGACCTTTTTTGTTTCTTTCAATGGGGTAGTACTAGTGGGCCATAGCAAGCAGCACAGCCCCAGTTGCCTTGTCTGGAGCTCTGTGAGTCAGAATTCTCTACTGTTCCGTCATCAAATCAAACCTAATTTTAGGTTGAGGGTCTTCCCACCTTAGCCGTCTTCTTTGGTTTTCATTCAAGTATAGTTGACACACAGCATTATGTTAGTTTCAGGTCCACAAGGTGATGCTATGTATACAGCGTGAAATGATCATCACAACAAACTCATTCCTCATTCTCCATCTATTTCTTAAATTTACTATCCTTTTTTTTTTTTTTTTTTGAGGTTAGGTCTCACTATGTTGCCTCGGGTACCCTGGACTCAAGTGATCCCCAGCTAGCTGGGATTACAGGCATGCACCACCACGCCCAGCTATTTTTTGAGACTCGGTCTCACTATGTTGCCCCGGACGGGTCTCAAACCCACAGACTCAAGCAATTCCTAGTCTCAGCCTCCCATCCTAGGCTTGGGATTAAAGTCATGCACCACCACTGCCAGCCCTACTATCTTTTTATTGAGGTACTATCATATTTTCCATCTAGTCTTAGCAATTTTTCTAATTCACAATGAAACACGATTGCCTATACCATTTCATACCCCACATCCCTGTGACCTATTTATTTTTTACCTTTTATCCCCCTCCTCCATGTTGCCCACCCACCAATTCCCTTCCCCTCACTAACTACCAGTCTATCCTCTGTATCTGAGTTTTGTCATGTTTTGCTTTTTAGATTTCGCATCTGTGTGAGATCATATGGTCTTTGTCAGTCTGTCTGACTGATTCCACTTAGCAGAGCACCGTGTTGTCACCAACAGCAAGTTTCACATGCTCCTCAGCTCCCCCTGCCTCACTGTGGGATAGAGGCTGCCACAGAGGGAGCATGGGGTAGTGGCCGTCTCTGGGATCATAAAGGGGATTTAGTTGCGGCTCTCATAGCAGCAGTCAGCTGGCTTTTCCTGTTACATGTCAGATACTAAATATTTTAGATTTGGGGGGTTGTACAGTTGGCTTTGCCACTGTAGTGCAAAAGACACAGACTGTGTAAATAAATGGACATGCTTGTGCTAAAAAATAAGAGTATTTACAAAAGCAGAAGTGGGAAAGTATGTGTTCTACAACAATAAGTGAGAAGGCTGGCATGGGAACTCATTCTTGGGTCATTTAGTACTGCATACAAACATATAGTGCATAAGGAGCAGAGCAAACAAGCAGCGTCTGCTGGGTGAGTCTTCTTGCCTGGGCCCTGGAGCCAGCCGGAGCAGCTGGGAGTGAACCCTCCTGCTGTCTGGGGGCTTCTTTGTAGCTTCCTATTTCTGGGTTTCTCCTTGTGATTCTGTGATCTAAGTGTTCAGATGGAGGGTTCTAGAACAGCTTCTGTTATATTTGTTAGTAAGCATTCTCCTGCTTTTACTGGTGGTGTCAGTATAACAACCCAACACATCAGCCAAGGTCCCAAGGTGCAAAGATGAGAACTCAAATGAGCATATCCAGGGAGCTCTAGACTGAGACAGCCTGCCTTTTCTGCCATGGCCCCCCCCTCCCCAAACCTCAGTAAATAAGTGTGTTCTTGGAACTGACTCCTGGGCTTGGGTGGCACCGTCTAGAAGCATGGTGAATATTGAGCACCTCTTCCAAGGTTTGTGTGCTGCCCCCATCCTGTCTTAAACATCAGCTGGTGGTTCTGTGTGTTGTGACATCAAGCCTGATCAGAGATGCGAAGCCCTGTACTATCTCCTGTGGCTGGCAGGATATACCCTTTAGGGCCCTGCTTACACTCATTGACTCCTCCCTGCCTTCTCTTTGGAAAGGGATCTGTCCTACATCAAGATCATGGACGTGGGGCAGAGCTACGTGGTGAATCGTGTGGCTGATCACATCCAGAGTCGCATCGTCTATTACCTTATGAACATCCATGTAACCCCCCGCTCCATCTACCTCTGCCGTCATGGGGAGAGCGAGCTCAACCTCAAAGGCCGGATCGGTGGGGACCCAGGACTGTCCCCCCGGGGCAGGGAGGTCAGTGTCTGTGCATTGGCATCCCTAGGTAACTGGGCATGTATGCATGTGTGTTCCCTGACACTGGGCCCAGCTCTCATAGCTAACATGCAGTTGAAATGGATGGCCTTCATTTAGTCTTCGTTAGTGATGTTCCCATCACTTGGGAAGGCCCCCGAGTACCAATCAGATACCCTGGGTTTCTAGTCTTCACATGGGTTGTCAGCAGTTGCACCTGGTACAGCTGATGCCTGAGCCATAGTCAGGAGAGCTACTGAGACCTCAGTGCAGAGGCTGGATGGTCTAGGACTCATGTGGAGGTTGAGGATGGTAGCAGGGGGCCTATGTGTCACTATCAGATGGCCCTCAGGGTCTGGTGAGAGCAGCACTTGTGGGTGTGGGTGTCCTTGGGTGGTTGGATCATGTCCTATCAGGCCTGTGCTCTCTGAGGCTGAACGTGTCCCCACAGGCCTGGTGACTCTGGGGCCCCTTTAGGGCAGCCCAGCACCTACAGGTGTGAATTTGCTTGCGATGTATTTCAGTTTGCCAAGAGTCTGGCCCAGTTCATCAGTGATCAGAACATTAAGAACCTGAAGGTCTGGACAAGTCAGATGAAGAGGACGATCCAGACAGCCGAGGCCCTGGGTGTGCCCTACGAGCAGTGGAAGGTTCTCAACGAGATCGATGCGGTAATCAGCAGCCCTTCCTTCATTTCTGCCCCATCTCCTGGCACAGCGGTACTCAGCTAACAGGAGTGCTGGGGTCAGAGAGACGTTCTTCTTTTCTCCAAGTTTTAAGGTTTTGATTTTCCCTACCTTCCCTTTCTTCCTTCCTATTGCATTTAACTATCTGTTGCCAACCAGAATTTATTTTGCTCTTCTGACATGGATCTTAAATCTTGGTTTTCCCCATTTAACTCACTTACCTATAGCCATCTATTCCTCCTTTTCCTGTTGACTTATTTTGCCTACTTTTATATTAAGTTCTTACAAATGATTTCTGTGTCAGTTCATGTGCCAGTATCCTACTGCTTTCATTTACAGCTATTCTTTATTATGTTATTTGGTCGTTTGGTTCTTTTGCTAGTTCTTTGGCTCTTCTCCCTCCCACTTCCATAATAGGTTGTCTGTCATTTCTTGTTGATTTTTAGGACTTCTTTATGTGTTCTAGTTAAATATATAATTTTAATTGGTAATTTTTTTTGAGACTAGGTCTTGCTATTTTTGCCTGTGGAACAACAGACTCATGTTACCCGGGGTACCACAGACTCAAGCAATCCCCAGCCTCAGCTTCCCAGGTAGCTGGGATTACAGGCATGCACCACCACATCCAGCTATTTTTTTGGAACTAGGTCTTGCTACATGCCCCCAGTGGAACTTGAACAGTGATCCCTGGCCCCGGCCATGGCTTCCTAGTGGGCTGCTTACAGGCATGCACCACCATGCCCGGCATAATTGGTAATTTTTAATTGAGTGCTGGACATTTTGTTTGAACATCTGTGGAGATCATTCAAACTCCTGGTTAATGCCACCTTTCTCTGGAGGGTTTACTTTCTCTTCTGCACACTGTTCCATGAAAGGTAGAACTACTTCAAAGCTGCATTTGACCTTTGTGGAGGCTGCTTGATTTTTAAGGTCCTCCTCCTCTTAGAACACAGCCTTTAAAGTTCTGATAGAAAACGCTATGAGCCCCAAGCATCTGTTTTTTGTCTCCTCCATGCTACACTGCTAGCTGCTCTGGCGAACTTCTGCCCACTCAGTCCTCACTTCCTGCTTCCTGACTCCCTCCCCATCCCCCCATAGTTTTATGAAGATATAACTGATATACAACATTCTATTAGTTTTAGGTACACGACACAATGATTTGATATACTTATACATTGCAAAAAAATCACCACAATTGCTATTTAACACCTCACATAGTTACATAATTGTTTTCCTGTGATGAAAGCTTTTAAGATCTACTTAGCAACTTTTGAATATATGGTACAACCCTTGTTACCTACAGCTGCCATGCTGTACGTGATGTCCTCAGACTTAGCTGCCTTGTAGCTGGAAGTTTTTGGCTCCCTCACCTACTTTCAAATCAGCAAAACTTGGAAGGGTGTATGATGCTCTCTATCAGCTCCCTCTTTAACTTCCCCTTCACTCCGTGATCTTGACCCCTCACATCTTCTTTGTCTTGATAGATCTCTGATTCCATCAAATAGATTTTAAAAAACTTTTCTGTTAGGTCTTTCTGGTTGCTCTCATTGGAGGGTCCTTCTGAAACAACCTGATCTACCATTGGCTGACATGGAAATCTCAGAGATTTGAATCTCAGAGAAGTCACCCCAGCTGCGGTGGAGAGTGGATTTGTTGGGATGAGGTGGGGTACAAGATGAAAAGGTGGGACTAGTTAGAGATGTTCGTGGTGGCTGGGATGGCAGTAACAAATGAACCTGAGTGGTGGCAGTGAGAGGAGTAGAAGGATTTGGGGGATTTTTATTTATGTATCCGTCACATATTTATGTGAACCCACCATGTGCTAGGTAGGACCTGGACTGGGTGCTGGGGGCCAGGATCCCAGTGCAGTGCTAGAACCTGATGGTGGGGGTAAGAAGAAGAAAGATTTCCAGGTGACTGCAGATCTCTTTCCTTAGGGAAAGAAGTTCTGGGGTAAGGAAGGGGATGCGCTCATATGAGGGCAGGAATTATATCTACTTTGTTCCCCATGTGGCAGGTGCATGGTAAATATGGGTTCATGGAAATCAAGGCAGACAGGAGCCAGTGGTCAGTGGAGTAAGATACCACTTACTCCAGATGAGGCCAGATTCCAAACTGACTACTGAGATATGCCAGATCACCCGGGTTCTTGGCACGAGTCAGGTGGGACTGGTGCCCAGTGCTAATAGAGGGCAGAGATGAAGGGAATGTGGCCAGGTTCACCTGGCGAAGAGGGGCTGGGAGAAAGGGAGAGAATGAGAGTATGGGGACGGAGGTCTAGGAGGCCCTAAGAGTGGCAGACTGCAGGATCTCAGAAGAGACCGGTGCAGGTAGCCACAGAGAACTCTGTCCAGTGTTTTCCCAAGGACCTTGCATAGGTTTCCCTCAGATGAGAGGAGGGAGAGGTTTGAGATGAGAGTTAGCTGGTCTGGAGTTCAGGGGTTTTTTGGGGCAACTTTGTGTTCTGCAGATGGATCTCCAGCCCCAACAGATGAATATAGAGAAGACAGGCCACTTATTCGGCTTCTCAGCTTGTTCAGTTTCATCGTGATGGGCGTAATGGAAGCACAGTGGGACAGAGGAAAGAGGGGACAGGGGAAGGCGGTGAGGTCACATGGTATGGAATTCATCCAAATTGGAGAAGATGGGGAGTCCTTGAAGGAAGTGCCTGGCATGGGGAGATGGGAGGGGCCCCAAGGACACTATTCATGGGGACAGCCCATCCCAGGAAGATGATAGTAGGGCTCTTAATCTGGGACACAGCTCCAGAGTGTCCCGAGGAAGCTTGAGTGCCAGCCTCAAAGAGGAAGGCTCCGTGTCACTTCTTGTGACTAAGAGCTTATCCCTACAGTCTGGTTATTGCTCTTTCACAGAAAATATGTGACCACATTCTTTTATTTGCTGTAGTCACTTTTTGCGTTGATTTTCTTAAGTTTTCTTAAAGAGCTAGCATATCCTCTAAAATAAGGATAATCTCATTTTTGCCTTCTCAATTTTATACCTTATGTTGCTGTTTTATATTATTGCCTTGCCAAGAATAAATGATGAGCAAGCTGTGTTTTGGCCATAATTGAATGGGATAATATTATAAAATGAATTTCATTGGTTCTCGATCTTTTCTGAGCCCTGAGAACTTATTCTTCCTTCAATAAATCTCTCTGACTTTTTACTCTTAGAAATATTTCTTTGATGACACTAGAATTATCTTTGGCTTATTTTTAAAACATAGATTAGCCTGACATGGTGACGCGTGCCTGTAAGCAGCAGCCTAGGAAGCTGCGGAGGGAACCAGTGATCACAATTTGAGTCCTGCTTGGGGCAACGTAGCAAGACCTAGTTCTCCCCCCCAAAAAATAGCTGGGTGTGGTGGTGCATGCCTGTAATCCCAGCTATCTGGGAAGCTGAAGCTGGGGATTGCTTGAGTCTATGGTACTCCAGGCAATGTGAGCCTGCGGTTCCACTGGCAAAAATAGCCCTAGTCTCAAAAATAAATAAATAAAAGGCCAAAGAGGAGCTGGGCATGGTGACGCATGCCTGTAGGTGGCAGAAGCCACGGCCGGGGCCAGGGATCGTGGTTCGAGTCCTGCCTGGGGTCCGTAGTGAGACCTAGTCCCAAAAGAATAGCTGGGCGTGGTGGCACACACCTGTAATCCCAGCTACCTGGGAGGCTGAGACTGGGTACCCTGAGTCCGTGGTACCCTGGGCAACATGAGCCTGTGGTTCCATGGGCAAAAACAGTGAGACCTAGTCTCAAAAAAAAAAGTAGGCCAAAGATACTGAGTTGTCACTCTTGTCCATGACTTTTTCTTATGAAATTTTTAAGGGAACAGAGCATCAGTGATGTGTGAGATGTTAAAAAAAGGTTTAATACATGTGTTCTTGGAGTCCTAGAAAAAATTAGGTGGAGAGAACAAATAAAATATCTGCAGAAATAAGGAGTAAAAGACAGGTGAACAATTGCAAAGGGAAGAATGCAACGTTTTGAAGATAGACATGTTTTATCATGTGGTGGTAGGGGTTAATTTCACATTCTGTGTAAGCTACCACAAACTTAGTGGCTTCTCACCTCACAGTTCCTGTGTACCAGGACTCTGGCAAGGCCTGCCTGGGCTCTGCTCAAGGGCTCATCCAGCTCCGGTCAAGATGGTGACCAGACCTTCAGCCTGTGCCCTTCTCTGTTTCATTTACTTCACTTTTTTGTCCCTGACTTAGTGTGATGCTCTCCAGGTCCATCCAGCTGTTGCAGATACTAGATCTCATTCTTTTTTATTTTTGATCACCATTTTAAGCACACAGCTCAGTGACATTAAATATACTCAAGATGTTTTGCAACCATCTCTTCAATTTATAAAATGGAAATTCTACCAATTAAACAGCCATTCCCCATTTTCCCCATGCCCCCCTGCAGCCACACTTTCTACCTTTATGAATTTGACTACTCCTGGTCCTTCATATAAATGGAACCATGGGCATAGTGTCTCTTGTGACTGGCCTGCTTCATTGAGCATAACATCCTTGAGGTTCATCTCCATTACAGTGTGTATCATAATTCCTTTCCTTTTAAAGATTAAATTGTCTTCCCTTATATGTAGATACTACATTTGCTCATCTGTTCATCTATCATGGACATTTAGGTTGCTCACACCTTTAGCTATTCTGAATTTGTTTGCAGGGCAAGGGTTGGGGGAGTGGATACTATCCATCCTGAGGGCTAAGAGATGGTATCTCATTGTGGTTTGCCATCCTGCTTTTTCATCTACTTTTTATTGATGTTATACTCCCTTTTATTTTTACTTTTTAGTGTCATTTTCTTTAGATGAAAGAAACATATGGCTGGTTCACTTTTCAGTCTAATCTGAGAATTTTAGATCAACCCAATGATCTGAAACAACCCATTTACATTTTTTATTTTAATTGTTGTGTTTGATCTTGTTTTAGTACCTTATAGCTTTCTCTTCATCCTAATTTTTTATAATTGTTGTGTTTGATCTTGTTTTAGTACCTTATCGCTTTCTTTTCATCCTAATTTTTCTGTTTCACATTATCTTTTTCACAATTTAGAAAGTAAACTGTTTTTTTTTTATTTCACTAGTTATTAAAGCTCCTCAAAAATATTCTTAAGGTGGGTGTACATAAATAAAGGAACAATTCAAATATCCTTATCAAAATTAGTAACCGGAAAATAACTCTTAACTCTGCTAGGAAAGACTAAGAGGATGTGTTATTTCCATCTGTCTCCTTTCTGCTCTGTGCTTTCATTAGTATAATTGGACTGAGTACTGTTTCCTGGCTTTATTTTTAAACTGTGGTTTCTCTTCTTCAAAATTAATGATCTATTTTGAAAGAGTAAACAAGTTTTGTAACCCATTTTGTAGCTCACTTAGCACACTTCACAGGTTCCCACCAGAAGGTAGGCCTGGTATCTTCTCACTCTAACAGCAGCTCCTAGAGGCAGCTCAGGACCCCGAGTTCACCCTTCAGGGACCTGGATGTGACTAACATTTGATTTTGTAGAGAATTCAATAACTGCTCCAGTTTTCTCTTTGAAGTTAATCTGGTTATTTTTCTAGATGTTTGTGGATTCTCTTGTTTATCTTCAACTTTGGAAAGTTTTCTAATATCTATGATCTATTAATCTTTTCAAGTTTATCTTTGTTCTGTTCTTCTGGTAAACAACCTTGGACTAGTCTTCTATTTCAATATTGTGATTTTTCTTCTTAGTTTAGTCCATAATTTACTGCTTTATTGTTCCTCTTTAAAACATAAAATCTTTTGGCCGGGCATGGTGGTGCGTGCCTGTAAGCGGCAACTTAGGAAGCCGCAGCTGGGCCAGGGGTCGCGGTTCGAGTTCCACCAGGGGCATGGAGTGAGACCTAGTCCCCAAAAAATAGCTGGACGTGGTGGTGCGTGCCTGTAATCCCAGCTACCTGGGAAGCTGAGGGTGGGGATTATTTGAGTCTGTGGTACCCCGGGCAACGAGAGCCTGCAGTTCCACGGGCAAAAATAGCAAGACCTAGTCTCAAAACAAAAAACAAACAAACAAACAAATAAATAAAATCTTTTATTAACAGCAGTCCTACCAATCACAGTTTTTATTAATAAAAACAGTCCTGGTAGAAGAGATGGAACATACAAAGATCATATAGTGGGAAAGAGATAATTTATAAACCAAGTAAAATTTTAAGTAAACAATATAAGCATACATTATAGGAATCCTAAATAAATATGAAGACTACAAAAGTCAGATAAATAAATCTAGTCAATAGAAAACAACAATCGATATATTTCTTGAAAGCACTCAGCAAGTGATTATTGAACATCTACTAAGTGACAGACTCTTGGACACCCCAAGAACACACTGTAATTTCTAAAATAGTGGGAGGACTGTGGGTCTTTGGTAGTAGGGAAACAATGGTGCTCTGAGGATAGAAATCCTATATTGAAAAAAAAAAAACAAACAAACACAAGGATATAAAATAGCAATGTAGCATTAAATAAAGATGCAGCAGACCCCTTCTTTCTTGCCCACTGCTTCCCTTAGCAGCGTATTTCAATAAATCTGTCTGTTCTAGTCTCAAAAAAAATTTTTTTTAAAGAAAAAAAAGCAACAGCTTTATGGTGATATGCATCATACACCATACAGCTCACGTTATTTAAAGCAGCTTTGCAGTGGTCTTCTAGTACAGTCATGGAGCTGTGCAATCAGTGCCATTATGCATCTTCAAGCCTTTCTTGATTCCATAAAGCAGCCTGTACCCACCAGCTGTCACTCTATTTCCTTCTAGCCCTTTCCCCAGTTCTAGGCAGCCACTTATTTATTTTGTGTTTCTAGATCAGCCTGTTCTAGATATTTTCTATAAATGGAAGTTAATGATAGGTGGTCTCTCATGACTGGTTTCTTCCACTTAGCATGTTTTTAAGGTTCATCTGTATGGTGGCTATTCTCATACACATTTTCCATTGACAAGCAGTGTGCTGTTATGTGACCCTGCCATGTATAATCTTCCCCGCTCATCAGCTGATGGGCATTTAGGTAGTTTCCAGTTTTTGGCTTTAGGCATAATGCTGCTGTGAACATTCATGTGTAGGTCTTTGTGTGGAAATATGTTCATTTTTCTTGGGTATGTACCTAAGAGAACTTCTGGGTCACTTGTACACTCTGCTTCAGCTTGTGAGAAATTGCTGGACTGGTGTCCAAAGTGACCATACCACTTGACATTCCTACCTGCAGTCTATCAGATTTCTGATTTCTCCACATCTTCAGCAACACCTGACACTGTCTTTCTGGTATTGTCTTAAATTGTAATCACTGGACACCAGAACTGAATCCAGCCAAGTTCTCTGCCTCTCTATAACAAAGGGCACCTTCCCTCTAGTGTCCAAGACCATGCACTTCATTTTCTTCAAAGGCCTCACCCAAAACTTACCTTTACAATGTGTGTTTCTAGCAACATCCCATTCCTGCTGATCTGTGTATTCTCTAAGCTGACGGGTACTTTCTCTACCCTGCCCTTCACTTTCCTTAAGACTTTACCAAAATCACTTTTAAAATTCTTATTTCACTAGATTTTTTGGTGTTGCCAGCTCCCCTTGGCACGCAGGGGCTTTCTGCTCCTGTTCCTGTTGTAGCTTTTCTTGTGTGCACCTCTATATCTTCAAAAGTCTTCTTACCAGGACCATTATGGGGCTGGGACCTGCTCCAGTGACCTCATCTACCAACTGTGTCTTCTGTCCAGAGGTGGTTCTAGCTGCAGGTGCCATGGGTTAGGGCTCTAGTTCAGGGACACATCGGACTTAAACAGGTAGTTTGTGTCTTTCCAGGAATATTTCTGTTTCACCTAGTTGTCTAATATGTTCACATATAGTTATTCATAGTCATACCTTTTAATCTTTCTTATCTCTGTAAACTTGTATTAAATGTCCCTTTTCCACTCCTGATTTTAATAATTTTGAACTTTAAAAAAAATCTTGTCAGTCTAGCTAAAGGTCTGTGGTTTCATTAAGGTAAACCTCTAAATTTTTGTGGTTCTTTTCTAAGAACCAGCTTTTCATTTTGTTGCCTTTCTCTATTTTCTGTTTCCTATTTCATTAATTTCTACTCTAATCTTTATTGTTTCCATATATCTGCTTGCTTTCGGTTTACCTTGTTCCTCTTTTTCCAGATCTCAAAGTAAAAGGTTAGATTATTGATTTAAGATCTTTTTTTTTTAATGAAAGCAATTACGCAATTACAGCTATAAATTTTTCTCTTTATCTTTCCCTTTTAGTGGACAACTTTGTCCCTAAGTCTTTGTCTAGAAGAAAAACTCAGAACAAAGGCAGAGATAAGCAGTATTTTATTAAGGAGCTTTTATTGCCTCTTCCTCTCTCTGGGCATGTCCTGTTGGCTGGCTCTTGGCCCGAGCCCTGGAAAGACAGCCTCTAGTCCTTGCTCATGTCTTCCTGGACTCTGTTGCAGAGTGCCAGGTTGAGTAGAGATGGTCGTTGCTCACAGGGGTTCAGGAAGTAGCCGGTAATGCGCTTAGAATGTGGGTGCTCGTTCAGCAGCAGCCAATGGCTAGTGAGGGAAGACTCTATGATGTGCCCAGCCTTCCCAGCCCCAGCAGTGGCACTGTGTACTCAACCTTCTCTGATGGTCATGTTTTTCAGCCAAGAATTTTTTTTTATGGTGTTTGTGTAACCTGTGCTCTGTGCATATGACTATGTGTAGACTCCACACAACACAGTCTCACTTTACAGCTTGCACAATAATCCAAACTCAGAAGTAGCATTTCCACAGCATGAGAAATAAAAGACACCCTAGAAAAGAAAAGTTACTTTTTTTTTTTTTTAGAGACTAGATCTTGCTGTGTTGCTTGGGGTAGTCTCAAATCTGCAGGCTCAAGTGATTCCTAGCCTCAGCCTTCCAAGTAGCTGGAATTACAGGCGTGCACCACCACACCCGACTAGTAATAACTATTTCTGTGTTTGTTTTTATGGCATAAGCTGGACAGGTGGATGATGGATTGGTGGGTGGAAAGGACCATCTGGATAAAAAGGGGCTGTCCCCTGCTCAGTGTTCCCCAGGGCCTCTTCTTCCCTGACGGATTCTGAGCTCTAAACTATGAGGGGTCCTGTGACCCAAGAAATGTCTGGTAAAGCTGTCTCGCCCCACCCAGGGCTGACCCCCTGGCCTGGGATGTGTGATAACTGTAGTGTCTCCCTAGGGTGTCTGTGAGGAAATGACATATGAGGAAATTCAGGACCATTATCCACTGGAGTTTGCCCTGCGGGACCAGGACAAGTACCGGTACCGGTACCCCAAAGGGGAGGTAAGTGAAGTTTGGGGCCTTAGTCCCATCCCCCTGCTGCTTGCTTGGGAGAACCACCTGTGGATGAGAGCCCCATGGAGTTCCTTGGAGAAGGTGCGGGCAACAGGGCACACCCAGCCTCCCAGATCAGTATAGGTGTGTGTGTGTGTGATCTCTACCACTTCCCAGCTGTGTGGCCTCCGCCACAGCTCTCCTTGGATAGTAGATGACCAGTGCTACACAGGGCTCCCAGCCCTGAGGTTGGTTGGCCCCCCATGTGCATCTTCCTCCTTCTCAGGCATGTCACAAGGTGAACCTGTCCCCCCTGCAGCTCCAGGCACCTCATGAGTCTCCAGCCCTGAATCCAGGCCCAAGGAGACCTTCCCCAGAGAGTCGTGGTTTCCTGCCCTTGTCTCCTTCCTTCAGACTGGGTCCTTCTTCTCAGCCTAGGGTCCAGGTCAGAAACAGGGTCACCTTTGCAGTATTGCCCACTTCCAGGAGGTGACCTGGGGCCTTGGCCACAGACATACTCATGTCTGTACATATACACATACACACATAAATGTCCCCACTCGATGCCAGGTTCACAGCCCCCCAGGCTGTTATCAGGAGTGGTTAATGCTAGCATTCCCTACATTATACTGTGAAGTGGAGCTCAGCTCTGGAGCCAACCCAGATATCAGTAAAAAGAAATAATTGGCTGCACAGTGGTGCGTGCCTGTAAGTGACAGCCTATGGAGCGTGACTGGGACTGGGGATCGTGGTTCAAGTCCCGCCTGCAACAACATAGTGAGACCTAGTCCCAAAAAATAGCTGGGCGTGGTGGTGCGTGCCTGTAATCCCAGCTACCTGGGAAGCTGAGGTTGGGGATTGCTTGAATCCGTGGTTCCACGGGCAAAAATAGCGAGACCTAGTCTCAAAAAAAGAAAAAAAAAAGGAAAGAAAAAAAGAAATAATTGGCTGCTCAAACTTGAGAATACAAGGGAAAAACTGGTGGAGAAAGTATGGCTACCAAAAGAATGTACCCAGGATTTCCCCAGAACTAGCAGGGGCCAGTCCAAATCCGTGTCTCAGCCATGTATGATTTCCAGTCTCAGCCTGAGGCAATCAGCACCCACTGCACTGCGTGTACAAAACAAGGAGTAAAACCGCCATGCCCCACTCCACCCCTAATCCTGGCTTGGTTTCCTGGTGGAAACCAAGGGGCTGGGCCGACTGTGAGGCTCTTTCCTGGGGACTGCTGGTGTATTTGACAGACACGTGTGGGAAGTTTCTGGAGCCTCTGCTTCCTCTCTGGCCATGGCTCGCTCTGTGGGTTGGATGGGAGCAATCTTCAGTTGCCAGCTATGAATCTATGAATTCCAGCCACTGAAGGTTCAGAGAAATCCCATGGGTGGGCACAGAAGTGACTCCTTGAGATGACAGCCTGAGGCCCCGGCCTGCCTGCTCATCCCCAGCAGGACCTGACCCTGGGATGGGAGAGGTGACTCTTCCAGGCTGCCGGTCCTCACCCCCAGCTTCCTACTGAAGCTGGCTTCTCCCAGTTGCAAATCTACAGACTTCCTCCCATAGGTGTGATGACCACACTGTCTCCCTAGGGCCCAGCACTGAACTGCCTAACCCCCCTGTCCTCACAAGCCAGAGTGGAAGACTCCTAGCTACCACCTCCCAGAATGAAGAGTCCAGAAGCAAGCAGGTGGCCCCTGATCCATATATCTCTACCCTGAGGGACCCTCCCTCTTGTCCTGCAGTCCTACGAGGACCTGGTCCAGCGACTTGAGCCTGTCATCATGGAGCTGGAGAGGCAAGAGAATGTGCTGGTCATCTGCCACCAGGCTGTGATGCGCTGCCTCCTGGCCTACTTCCTGGACAAGGCAGCAGGTAGGGGTCCAATCCAGGAAGGGGTGCAGGTGTGTGTGTGTATGTGTGTGTGTGTGTGTGTGTGTGTGTGTATGAGAGAGAGAGAGAGTGAGTCACCCGGGCATCCCTGAATGCCAGCTCCCCCATCTCTGTATCCACAGAGCAGCTGCCCTACCTCAAGTGTCCACTGCACACAGTCCTGAAGCTGACCCCAGTGGCTTATGGTAAGGTGGCTTCCTGCATGCAGACTGAAGCTGGCACACTCTGGCTCTGTAGGCCTCCATGCTTTCCTGTGCAGCCCTCAGCGATTCCATTAGCAGCCCAGTGTCCATTAGGAGCCCTCCTCCTCCCTTCACCCCACTGCCATTCCCAGTTTGCTTTTTAATTGCTTTAATTTTTCATTTCTGTGGCCACAAGATGGCTTCCCAGATACCCTTCCTTAACGGTTACCCTCCCGTGAGGGACTTTTCTTTTTTTCTTTGAGACTAGGTCTCTCTATTTTTGCCCGTGGAACCACAGGCTCTCATTGCCCGGGGTACCACGGACTCAAGCAATCCCCAGCCTCAGCTTCCCAGGTAGCTGGGATTACAGGCGTGCGCCACCACGTCCAGCTATTTTTTTGGAACTAGGTCTCGCTACGGGCCCCAGGCGGGACTCGAACCGCGATCCCTAGCACCGGTGTGGCCCTGCCTGGTGTCTGCCGTTTTCATCGAGACTGCACTGGGCAGTTGCTCCAATACACACAAGTCAGACTGAGTGCCTTGTCCTTCCTCATGGGGTTCCCAGAGCTGCCTAAGGTCATAGGACTAGGGTGAGGCTGAGGGGCCTATTCTGTCGTACCCCAAACCTCCTGCTGAAAGAAGTTTTTAACTTCTGTGGCTCCAGCTGCTTTTCAGGAGGGAGAATGGATCTGCATCTTCCCTTTGGCAGGTTGTAAAGTGGAATCCATATTCCTGAACGTGGTGGCTGTGAACACACACCGGGACAGGCCTCAGGTAGCACCGGGGATACTGCTGGGGTGGCAGGCGTGTTCCCAGGGGTGTCCAGACACACCGTCCTCTTGGGTCAGGCCAGCTGGCACACCTGCCAGAGAGAAGCAGTTCTTTGCTCACACAGCTGTCCTGTCAGGGTGAGGCCACAACTCTGAGTGTGGCCTAGATCTGGAGGGGGAAGTCCCGGAAGTCAGGAAGCACGTGAGCCTAGGGTGGCTGACCCTCAAGATTTGGGGAGGCTCCCAGCAACCAGCAGCCCGACCATGGAGGCCTGAATCAAGGATGGGGTCCCAGCTGGGGAAGAGGTTGAAGGCTTCCAAAGGGGCATATGGGGCTTCTTCCAAGCTTCCCCACCAATGTGCTTATGTCCTCATGAGCACATTTTCTAACTTGAGTACTTTTAAGAATTAAAACAATGTCGTGGGTTTTGGGGAAAGGGCCATGCAGATGCAGAGAGGCACTCAGCAGTAGAAGAGTCCCTCCTGCAGCAGAGCAGACCATCACACCACCTTTCCTACTGCCTATTTAAGATCATGACCCAAAGTATTTTCTATGCCTATGTGGAGTCTCTGCCACATTGGCTACCTCTCCCGCTGTGGCCAAGGGCAGGATCACCCTTTCTGGACCCCATCCTCAGAGTCTGCTGCACTAAGGAGGCTCCTCGGACTTCAGTCCTGTGGCTGCCCAGGCTGGGCTCCCTTGGGCCCTAGGTCCCTGCCACGGGGGGGCAGGCCTTGTGTGGCTCACCTGCCACCCTTGGCTTCAAACTCCAC
This sequence comes from Uropsilus gracilis, assembly GCA_004024945.1. Lineage (NCBI taxonomy): Eukaryota > Metazoa > Chordata > Mammalia > Eulipotyphla > Talpidae > Uropsilus > Uropsilus gracilis. Next base: position 13,773 of record PVHY01012662.1, on the reverse strand, counting down.
AAGCAGAGATGCATGGATATATCCACTTCCCTCCAAGTCTATTCCTGTCCAGGACCTGTCTGTCCAGTCACCACTTGCCCTGAGAGTCTGGTCCAGGCCCACCTGGCACCTGTAGGTCACAGGGAAGGCATGTTCTTTTTTTATTTTTTAGACTAGGTCTCACTATTTTGCCCAGGGAACCACAGGCTCACGTTGCCCGGGGTACCACAGACTCAAGCACTCCCCAGCCTCAGCTTTCCAGGTAGCTGGGATTACAGGTGTGTGCCACCATGCCCAGCTATTTTTTGAGACTAGGTCTCGCTGTGTTGCCTCAGCAGGTCTTGAACCCACGGACTCAAGCGATTCCTAGTCTTAGCCGTGCTTCGTAGGCTGCAATTAAAGGCATGCACCACCACCCCCAGCCAAGAAGGCATGTTCTAATGGGCACCTTTTGTCCTGAGGAAAGCCCAATGCTTACCCGGCATTGACTGACAGGATTACTCCATGCCTACTCAGGGTGGTTGCTTTTGAGAGGCAAACTTCTGCTAGTTATAGGTTCTTGGAGAGTTCCCTTTGGGGTAGGTAGGGATCCCTGGGTCCTGGCCCACCCTATGAGACAAGCTGTGGTGGGGAAAGAAGCCCTCCATGAGAATAGCATTTGCCTCTACAGTTCTAGTGAACTAGGGGTCTGACTTTGGGGCCTGGTCTCCTTCCCAGCAGGTGAGGGTATGTCATGTTGCACTGATCTATGGCCCAGGTTATCAGAGACCTGCTTCTGTGGGTGATGGTTATGAGAAGTTTCTGGCCAGAGAGATGGGCTACCAGCATTGGGAGTCATACAGGATAGTCTCATAGAGCCGAGGGAAGTCTTAGGATCCTATTACTTAGAACAGAGATGCCCTGGGCTCTGCAGGCTGTGAATGGAACCAGGCTCTGCAACTTGGGAGTGCTGTGGGCCTCAGGAGTTCATGGACTTGTGGCCTTGCACTGAGGAGACAGACCAGGCTCCACACAAGATGTCCACAGGCTGCTAGGGCTCCTTCTGACACCTATCTACCAAAACTTAGAACCAGGAGGGTGCCCTTTTCTGCCCCTCTGATGAAGATGCCAGCCCCAAGCCTGTGTTTCTCCCTAGTGGACCCAGACCTGATGTAGAAGGCAGGGAGAGCCATGCTCTGTGTCACTCTTGATCTGCCTGCAAGAAGCAAGTGGGGACCAGGGGCTGCCTCCACCCCTGCCTCTGTTCTGTGTTCACCCACCCACCGCGTGTTGTGTTGAGTCTCTTAATCTCTGGGCCCTTGGGAAGGTAGAGGCTGGAGTCCTGCATCAAGACTCTAGGCCCAGATGGTCACAGAGATGGGGAACGCAGATGGTGTGTTTCCGTGAGTTCTTGCTGCAGGGTGACTGTTCTGTGTGTTTATTTTGTGCAGAATGTAGACATCTCAAGGCCTCCAGAGGAAGCGCTGGTCACAGTCCCTGCTCACCAGTGATGGCGTCTCCTCTGCTCTACCCCAGGCAGGCGTTGACCTCTGTGGATGAGGTCATTCCAGAACCCTCTATCCTGGGACAGCCACCATGAAGGAGCACCCTCTCTGCTCTGCGGCATGGCTGGTGGCACCCAGAACCCCTGCCAGAGCACCCCCACTTCCCTGACAGTTGGTGGTGGGTTGTATGAAGTACCTGATGATGTGCTGCTCGTTATTTACCAGCCAGAGGGCATTGGCCCTGGGCTGGTGAGTGGTTTCCCAGCTCAGCTTTCGGGCAAGTTGTCTCAAAGTTGGGTTGGCTTTGTGGAGTGACAAGCCCTAAAATGTGAAATGGAAAGAATCTGCTGTGGTGTCCCCACCACAGCTGAGCTGCCTGGCTCAGCCTCAGTCAGAAGACATGGGGGAACCTCTGCTGTCCTCTCCGTGACCACTTCCTGAGCCAGCCCAGTCTTTGTAGGTTCCTGAGCTGCTGCTGCTGTTGCTGCTTCAGGTGAGAGGAAGAGCCCTGCCCATTCTACCTTGCCAACAACTGAAGCCCTTTCACCAAGGCGGTGCCTCCACTGATCAGCAGTGTTCATCCACTGGCATCTATGGACACTCTGGAAAGCAGCTGGATGTGATGTGCAGGACCACTGGGGAGTGGGCGTCCATGGTCACCCTGCCCAGCTAGGCTAGGATCCTGTGGTACCTGTTCCGGCTGCTCTCACAGCTGCAGGATGGTGGTGCAATTTCCCTCCCCAGCCCTCCCCCAGTGCTCAGCGGAGGTTGCTACCCTGTGGCCCATCCCTGCTGTGCCAGCCCACTTCCTCTCACCCACCCCCTGCGTCCACACAGACGTGCCCTGGAAGCAGGGACGTGTTTGCTGATAAGAAAAGATGATGATAAGAAAAGCTCAACCATGGGACTGAGCAGGTGAAAGATGGGGAACCAGAGGCAGCCCCTGTATGTATGTTAGGGGGTCTGAAGGGGGTCGTGTGCAGCTGTTCCCAGTCATATCACAGCCTTTGATTCATGTGCACTAGAACCTGGTAAAACCAGCCTCAGGGAGTGTGCTGTCTGCCACGTTCCTGAGTTCTTTTGTGGAGAGGCAGGCTAAGCAATGAGTTCCAGCTCCCTTTTCTTTTTCTTTTTTCTTTTCTTTTCTTTCTTTCTTTTTTTTTTTTTTTTTTTTTTTTTTTTTTTTTTTTTTTTTTTTTTTTTTTTTTTTTTTTTTTTTTTTTTTTTTTTTTTTTTTTTTTGAGGCTACATCTTGCTATGTTGCTAGGGGAACTGCAGACTCATGTTGCCCGGGGTACCACTGACTCAAGTGATCTCCAGCCTCAGCCTCCCAGGTAGCTGGGATTACAGGCACACACCACCACGCCCAGCGATTTTTTGGGACTAGGTCTCGCTGTGTTGCCCCTGGCAGGTCTCGAGCCCACGGACTCAAGCAATTCCCAGTCCCAACCTCCCTCCATAGGCTGGGATTAAAGGCACGCACCACCGCGCCTGGCCTCCAGCTCCCTTTTCTAACTGGGCAGACAGACAGACAATGGGCTGTGTGAAGATGGCCTGGATTTGTAGGCAGACTCCTGCTGTCCACACAATGTGTTCCTTGGTGAAGCTGCCCCAGGATCCCAATCGCACTTTGTCCCCAGAACCTTTCCCAGGCTGTGCTTGCCAAGCACCTCACCTTTCTCAGCCCCCCAGGACTTTGCACCTGCAGATACCACCTGCTCTTGGGGGATGTCGTGGACTCTGGCTGGCATTCTCTCACCACCTGTCTTGCAGTGGCTGGGGAATGCTGTCCAGAGTGGGACTGCGACAGGCTCCTTCTTCTGACACACCTCCTGTCAGAGCCCCAGTGCCTGAGGTGCAGCATCAGAGGGCCATGCTCTTGCCTTTGGGGACTCTGAACATGCTCACTTGACAGCCATAGTGACTCCCTTCACCCTTCAGGGGGCACCACCTCTCCCTGGAACTCTGACTGAATTGAGACCACCGAGGCCTTCTCTCTCTCTGCAGTCAGAATCTCTGGACATAGATTACTCGCAATGGGATGTGGAGGAGGGGTCTGAGGGTCACAGCATTGGTAGGCCCCTCCAGGCTCTTCCTGCAGTTGTCCCTGCAGCTCCCTGCCTAGTTGGCTGCCAGGTCTGAGCTGTGAAGATGTATGTGCTGGTGTTGCAGGTGTTTTCCTGCTCTCTGTAATGGGTGGCATTGAATCTTAGCCACACATCACACTGTGCCCAGCATTCTTTGCAATAAATACTTTAAAGAATATTAATAATGATCATCATTATTAATGTATTTAATGTTGTGTCTTGTGGCAGTTTCTCCATTTGTGAGGTGTTCTTCCCCACTGACTCTGCAGACCCCGTGTTGTGGGCTCTCTCAGGTCTGCGCTCCAATCCTTGGTTCAGCTGCCCCCCAACCTTACCTACTCCTCCTGTTCTGACCTGAGCCCTGGGCCTGGCACACATGGGCAAGTCAGGGTCTCAGTTTCCTCTGGGACAGTCTAGGATACTGACCCTTACCACTGAACAAGAGACACATAGGTGTTAGGAGGGTGTCTGGCATAGAGCACCATTAAGGGGAGGACTTTGGGGTCTTTGGAAAAGTGGAGCCACATGTTGGCATCCTTAGGAGGGGAACCAAGGGCTGTACGTGTTCATGGGTGGAGTCACGTCCGGTTCTTTGGTGTTCTTTGTCACCTACCTCTGGGGTGGGAGAGGTAATAGCCCTTTCCCATGCTTACACATCTGTCCTGGGGTGGGACTGTTGGGATGGCGGGTTGCAGGAAGGGTCCTTCATGGATATGACAGAGAGTGATGTGGCTGAAGGCCCACCAGCGCTGCTCCTAGTATGTCAGATGGAACATGACTGTGACGGGATAGCCAGGGTTGCCAACAGCTATGGCTCTGTCTTTCACACGGTGTCATGGTGGATAACAGAATCCTGCGTTTCATCCCAAGGCTCAGAAGGAGAGGTGACCCTGCCATTCTGGTGGATGTCAGAGCTGTGACTGCTCCTGGAGGGTGAGACTGGAAGGCACTGCAGAGGTCCTCCAGATACTGGAGTTCCTGGAGCCTGCGTGGAGGCTTTCCACACATTGAAAGTTTTTAGCAGCGAAGCAAGAGTAAAAGAAGTAAAATATAACAGCATCAGAGTTCTTCTTCAGGTCTAATGTTCTGTCACAACCTGTGCAGAACAATTACGTTGGGTTACAACACGCTGAAAACTTTTATGGCATTTTGTGTTGCTATGAAACAATGATCATCAGACAAGAAGACATTTGGATGGAATGAAATATTGTTGCGAACACATAGGCTTCAGCAAGAGTTGGGTGATACTTGGAATAATTATGTGATATATATATGTTATGACTAGAGTACATAATTATCAGCCAGAGGGGAGTGCTGCTGTATTTGGTGTAGAACAGTCATTATTCAATGAGCCCTGGACCTGGGCTCATTGTTCTTGGAACAAAACTATTTAATTGAAAGTGAAAAAGGACTCTGTGGTACAGCAGAAATAGTTAAGGATCACAGATCCCCTGGGGAAGGCACCTGAGGCAGGTGCTGCTTTCACAGTACCCTGCTCGAAAGGGCACTGCTCCTGGGGCCCTGGGCTTGTAGGAGAAAAGATCACTGTGGTCAGGTGTCTGTTCTTCTGTTGCACACGTCAAGGAGGACTCTGTGGGTCTCCCCACTGGTGCTGGTCCTTGGGGGACTGGTGAGCCTCGCAGATCGGACTGTTCAGATTCTCCCAAGTCCTACCACCTGTCATCATCTCTGCAATTCAACACAGCCACGTCATGTGGCCCTGCCACCCCATTATGGAGTCTGTATTGAATCAAGGAGCCATTTCATCTCATGTTCCCCTGTCAGAACCCTAAGCCACAGAGAACAAAAACTTGGTGCTTGCAATGGGTGGAATTAGCCCTCCACCCCAAATTCATGTATTGAAGACCTGACTCAGCACCTCATGATGTGACTTTGCAGAGAACCAGTGCTATTGCAGATATGAGATGAGGTCCTCCTGGGGATGTTGGGCCCCTCATGCTTTCGCAGTGAGCATAGCCCTGCTGACACTTTGCTTTTAGACTTCTTACCTCCAGAACATGAGACAGCACATTTGTTACTTAAGCCACTCAGCTTGGGGCACCTTGTCACAGCAGCCCCAGCAAGTTGGAGCTTCTCCAAGACACTCTCCTCAGAGAGGGTTTCCCAGGACCTCAGTGAAGGGACTACTTTTAGGTCCCCTCCAGGGATTTAATTAGAGTAAAGGTCCAGATAAGTTCAGTGCAACACTTACTTTAAACAAATGTGTGAGTCTTTCCGAGACTTTTGGGCCTTTCTAGAGTATTTGTACCGGACTTTGGACTCTTTCCTCTGCAGTAATGCCAGGAAACCTTTGGCATCTCAGCTGCATTTAGTGAGACTCAGCATGTGTTTCAGCCAACCAAAGAGACAGGTAGAACAACACCCCCCTCCAGTCACATAAACTGCACATTGAATCTATGTTGAACCCCCATCCCTAGAGACCTGGCAGCAACAGCTGCTGGTGCTTATGAAGACGAAAAGGCAGGGGTCACCTGTTATTCCTGTTTCTAAAGAGACAGGACACTAACTTTGCCCCACTTCAACCTTGAATTGAAGTGGATGGGGCAAAGGCGGCTGAGTTCCTTCCTCAGCCTCCAACCCTGGGCACTGAACCCTAGAGAAGAACTGATCCTAAGAGAGAAGGAATTTGTTCTGTGAAAATTCCCATCCTCCACTCCTATTCCTTCACCCCACCACTAGCCTCTGGCCTCCTGCTCCTTCTCGTTGACTGTGAGAGGAGAGAAACAGGCTGTTAACAAAACAGATCCTTTGCTGCTGCTGCTGCTTGGCCCTGATTCAGGACATCTCGCAGTGCCTGGGAGCCGGGTTGTGCCAGCACTCCTCCTCCTCCCCCACCTCCTCTTCCTCTCCTCTTCTGCACTACAACCTTCCTTACCCTCTATGTCATGAACCACAGTTCTGGGGAAGGAACTCAAAAGTGGGACCCAGAAGAGACAATAATCAACTTCCAGTTTTAAATGGCTGCTGCTCATCAGTCATGACCCATGATGTCAGCCAGAAAGCATATGCCTAACTTTGTAGACCTGTCTGGATTTTCAAAAGATGTGAAAACCAGATTGTCCTCAGCTTTTCATTAAACAGCTATTGAGCATCTTCTATCTGTCAGCCATGGGGTTAAGCATCTGAAAAACAAGGATGGCTCCTAATAATAACTGAATGGATGCTAGTAGGTGAGAAAATGCATGTTAACAAGGATATTGCAGTAGTCTAGTAAAACAGAAAAATATAAAGAAAATTTTCCACTAAAAATTCCTGGCACCAGTACTGATAAGCTCAGTGCAGTCTGCACTTATGTTTTTATTTCTTTGTCCTGGAACCTCGGTCTTTCCCCTGCACATAGTCTCCATATTTGGGTCAACAGTTGGAGGAAACCAACTCTGCCCAACTTAATCAGAAACAGAATTTGTGAAAAAGGACTTGCGTAAGAACACCAAGAGGACTAGAGAGCAGGATCGGAGGCCACACAGCCTCGTCTACCGTCTAAACCAGTTCTGCTTTGGCTTGCCAAGCATGCCCCGCCACTGCCATGTTGCCTGCCCAGGACCTTGTGAATAATACGGCCCTCACCATGGGCCATAAGCCCTGGTGCTGCCTAGCTGCAGCAGCTCCATTAAAGCAGGGTCTGTTGCTGGTCACCCTTGGCAAACTTCAGGAAGGGTGCTGTGGTTGGCTGGGTCTCAGGCTGAAGCCTTTGCCCTAGGGAAAAGGAAGCTGGGAAAGAGAGGATCTTGGATTCCTGCCATCTGAAAAGGAGGATGTGATCTGGGTGATGGCGGAGTCAAGACCTGGGCCCTGAGCTGCACTCAGCAATTACCATGCCTGGTTCAGCTGGTCAGTCCTGGGCAGGACATCCTCCAGTCATACCCTTGGGGCACTGGGCTTTCTGGGCAGCAAAGTTTCCATCTACAGCTTGGCCATACAGTAACTCCTGCAGAAGGTAGTCATTCTTCTCAAGCTAGGGTTTGCTGAGAGTTCAATAGAAGGAGTGTAGAGTTCAGGGGCCCACCTAGGATTAGTGCAGCACAGGAGCTAGGGTCCCTGGTGGCCTTTTTCACCCCTAGGGGCAAGGAATGGAGGAGTTACTGGAACCTGATGAACCACCTCTCATCCCAGGTCCCTACTGTGCTCTTACTTCCAGTTTCAGTTTCTCTAGTCTGCCCACCAGAGGGACATCTCAAGTGAGCCACACTCACAGTAAACTCCTAGTTGCTCAGCTTTCTGACCCTGACTGAGATGGAAGTTGCAGGTACAGCAGGGGGTGCAGCTAGAGGATATGGGATGAGGCAGAGTGGGTTGTGGGGAGGTGTGGCTGCCTGCAAGAACTTTAGGAAAGTGCTGCAGCCTAGGTTGCAGGTGGGGGGAGGGTGAGTACTGTACCACCGGGGTCTCAGGGTCTAGGGGTCTCGGACTGGGGAAGCTGCTGGCTACCTCTGCCAGGGCTCAGGATGGAGAGGGGTCCCCCTCTGGTTTACTCCCATTTCAATCAGACCTGCACTAAGAATGAGAAAACCAGGCACCCAAACTGCAGATATATAGAGGAGGAACAAATACAGGCCCTGGGTACACTCATTACCTGGCTAGGAACCAAACAGAGCATGATGGGAACAAGACAATTCTGTGTGATTAACTCTAGTGAAGACCTAAGAGAGCTATCGGCATAGTGTCAGGCAGGCAGGAGAGCTGCTTCTCCCTAGCGTAGAAATTGTACCGATTCCTTTTTTTTCTTAATTAATTTATTTTTTATATATGTGTTTCACATCTTTGTATTCCCTGGGGACCACCCACCACCTTCCCTCCCTGACCACTCCCTCCCATCTACCCCCCTTCTCACCCCCCCCCACATACTCATCCCTTTTATGGAATTTTTATGTACATGTCTATGGCCTAAATTGTCAACCGGAATAAATTTTATAATAAAAACAAAACAAAACAAACAAAAAACTCTAGTGAAGACCTGTCACAGAGCTCCACCTACAATGTCTCTTGAGCCTGGAGCACCAGACCCCTGGTTCAGATATGTGTGCAACGTGAGCAAAGGTCGCTGTTTTTCCATTGGGAGAGGAAAGCCACAGAAATGTGGCTGCGACTACATGGCAGAATTGTAAACCATGAGAATCTGTTCCCACCGAAGCACTTCTCTGATATCAGTGACTGGGAGTTGGGTTCTCAACACCAGAGGCCAGGACTAAAAGGCTCAGAAGCAGCACCACGTGATGGACATCAGAATGGAGGAGACAGATTGCATGAACGAAGAGGCACAGAACCCAGTGGCCACACTGGTCTGGAGAAAAGGGAACCATCTCTTCACCATAGGAAGTGCCAAAATCAAGGAGCCTGGAGAACCACACCACACACCTGCCCTGCAGGAGGTTCCTGCCATGCTCGGCCTGGCTACCAACTTCACAGTTACTCCTGGAGATATGAGCAGCCTATCTGCTGTGTCCCAGGAGAGCAGGTCCTCACCCAGGAAAAAGATATCAGTGGATCAAAAAGATTAGTGGGATCAAGCATGGTGGTGCATGCCTGTAAGCGGTAGCCTAGGAAGCCGCAGCTGGGGCCAGGGATCACGGTTTGAGTCCCGCCGGGGGGCACGTAACAAGACCTAGTTCCAAAAAAATAATAGCTGGGTGTGGTGGCACATGCCTGTAATCCCAACTACCTGGGAAGCTGAGGCTGAGGATTGCTTGAATCTGTGGTACCCTAGGCAACGTGAGCCTACGGTTCCACAGGCAAAAATAGTGAGACCTAGTCTCAAAAAAAAAAAAAAAAAGATTAGTGGGTCAAGCATGGATCTACAACTTGCAGAGAGAGAAGAGTTTGAGTGACCAGATTGGGGAAGAGGGAAAAGGGGAGCAGGGTGGTGGGTATATGGGTACATTATTAAAGTGAGGGCCATAACAACAGGGAACAATAACTGTACAAATATGACTGTGGTTGTATGAAAATAAGAACATTTAAAGAAAAAGGAACTTTAGGGAAGGAACAGTTCCACCCATGTACTCGGCTCCCACCCTCTGATCAGTTAGCGTGCAAAGTCTGTTGGCTAAGCCCAACCAGAGAGGGAGAGAACACAGTACTGGGTGAGGTTGAGGGTAGAAGTGGAGGGGGGACTAGACCTCCTGGGACTGGCCCCTGCTATAGGCCTTGGGACTGAGGCTGAGGTCTGGTAGAGAGATGGTTGTAGTTACAGTTCAGTACTTCAAGGGTGGGAGTCAGGGTGAAACCCACAGAGAACTCGGGGCACTGAGACACTGTTTTGGGGGCAGGTGCTCTAGGAAAATTGGTCAGTGGGCTGAAGGGGGTTCTTTCTTCCCCTTTCTTCTTTTTTTAAATTATTTTTTTATTTTGTAGTTATCATACAATATTGGTCACGTTTGTATGGTTGTATTGTACCCCTAGTTCCCCACCCCACTCCCCATTTCCCCTCCCCCCCTCTGGTGACTCCAACTCCTCTCACTGCAAGCTGTTGGCCCATGTTCGGCCTGCTGGTCTTTTGTTTTTCTAGAACTATGTCTTTTTTTCCTGGTTGTGGACTTACACTCCTGGACAGCAACAGATGAGGCTGCTCGGGTCTCCAGGAGTAGCTGAAGCAGATAATCAGGCCAAGTACATTAGGAACTTACAGGGTGGATGCGGTGCACTTCTCCAGAATTCTTTCTGGTGTCTATCACCAGTTGCTGGTTCTGTGCCTACAGTTCTGATATCTGGGTTTAGGAGTTTGACTCCCAGCTGCTGGTGGTGGAGGCATTCCCTGCTGGGGTAGACTTTCCCAGGTGGTAGGTCCAGCTCCTCTCCTTTCTCCTGTTATCAGTTCCTTCCCTCCTCTAAATGGTATTGTTGATATTCAAAGTGAGGAAGTCTGTGGGGAGCAGATGAGGACAGCATCTGACAAAGACTTGATCCCAAGGAACAGTCAGACAGAATGCTGCTCTGTGAGAACTGTTCCAACAATCACGAGTTCAGCTCAGTTTATAAACTTCGTTACCAAGTGAGCAGCTCACCGGCAAAGAAGAAATGGAACAGCAAGTCACCGACTAAACACAGACTTATTCTTGACAGGGGCTTCTGGTTTTCATCTACAGTTTTACATCTTTTGATTTTTTAAGTTATCTTGCCCCAAAGAATTGTCAATGCTACCTCTGCACAGAGAAGCGGAATGCTGGGCCTTCATCACATTCTGATTTCCTTGGTCGCTAGTGGAGACTGAGGGTTGATTTACCTGCAGGCACCGAATTTCTGTGTGGCTGTTTCAACAGGCTCTGTCCTGTTCTAAAGTTATGCACATGGTTTTGCTCTCTGGCCTCTAGACCAGAGTCCTAAAATGTCCACAATATGCCAGCAGCACCATACACCTAACTTAGGTATAGGTGTAGGGGAGGAAGAAAACTTTCCCTCTATCCTTTTAGGTTTTTGATTGAAACATCCCTGTAATTAAAGCATCAACAACAGATCACCAGAAGACAAACAAACAGAATTTTAACAACACATATACCTCTGTGAGGATACTATAAAATGTGCTGGGAAAACCGCCCCTCCCACCTCTAGCAGACAAAGAACAAGCCTGAAGCAGCAATGCAAAATCTGATGCCCATGGGTAAAGCCAACCTTTTTGAAAGCACGCAACAATGCCAGAACTAGCTATTGTTGAAACCTGTAGAACACAGTCATGTTTTTCCAGTTGCTAACCCACTGGTTCCCCTAAAATGACCTCCACCAAAACTCCCAGCTCTAGCCTCACTCCTTTGGAGTTGCTGCTGACAGCTGAACTGACACTGTGCAGAACATCATCATGATACCATGACGACTTTGGTGCCCCTTGTGCCTCCGGCCAAAGCAGCACTGACACAACGGCCGTGTAGGGAAAACAGCTTTGTGGAGAAAGCAGCTTTACCGGCAAAGGAACAACTGAGTTGTGTCAACCAACAGAAAACACGTCTTCGCCTACCATGCTCTGCGAGAAAAACCCTAGCCTCCTGCCCAGAAAATTGAGATGGTTTCTGTCACAGAGGCACCATCTTCAAAGGAGGGGAGTGTGCAGTGTTTCCTGCTCCCATTTACTTGCAACCATCCGAACTAACTACTGGGAGCAGAACTGAGCAGTCAAGTGAAGCTTTGTAACATGAAAGGCAGTTGGGCTTAGGGGGAGGTTTCGGGAAAAGGACATGTTTGCTGACTTTGGACTTGGACCAGGGATTTGGGGTACTTGGAGGAGACACATGGAGGAGAGGTACATAAAGACACGTGAAAGAGACATGGGTGAGAGACACATGGGGAAGCTGACCATGGCAGCCATTACCTTGATTTGTACTTTGATTCTGCCCTTTGAGTCCCAGCTTTCTGAGACCCACTTCAGAACTCCGTTCCTAAAGTCTCCTACCAGAAGGTACCTCAGACTGTGGCAAAGTTTCAGGACTTAATGGCCCCATTTTGGGCCAACTCTGCTTGGCTGGGCATTTACTTGTGAGGAGATGGGTAATTGGAGGTGTTTTATTTGGAATATCCTTTCTTTGCTATGCACACTAACTATTAAACTTCTTTCACACACTGTCTGTTCACAGAAGGCTGAACCCCATTATAGCATGTGAGTTGGGGGCTCTAGGGTGCTCCTTGGTTGTACACTAACATTTTATGAGTCCCTGTCTTCTCATCTTTTCAGAATAACCCTCACTGTCCTAACCCAGACCTGGTCTCAGGGTTGGCTTATGAGCAGCAGATGGCACAAATTTCCCAGCATCCTTTTCACTCCCATAGATAACCAGGGAGTGGGAGAAAGAAGATTTAACTATGGCGTGCGTATTGATACAGGATGGTAAAGGACATTAAACCTGGCCTGGGACAGTGCCCAGTAGCTTACTGGTCCCTACCTATGTTAACCAGGCACTGGTCTCGATTCCCTTAGCCAATACAAGGAAACAGTTTGAGGAAAAAGAAAGTGGTTTAATTTGTTAACAAAGTGAGGAGGGCAGACTTTCATGTCTAAAGTCCATCATCCTGCTCTTTGGCAGGGAGCAGGGGTACTTATTACCCAGAGTCTCAAGGGAGTTTAAAATAGGAGGTGGGTAAGGGTCAGTATGTCCTTGAGATGGAGGCATCTGGAGATTCAGGCTAGTGCCAGCTTGCTTTGTTCATCCTTGGTGTTCCTCCATTTCCAACATTTCTCACTCTGGCCAGAGTGAGAGAAGATAAGGTTGGTTTTTTGTTTGTTTGTTTTTTAAGACTAGGTCTTGTGATTTTTGCTGATGGAACCGCAGGCTCACATTGCCCGGGGTACCATGGACTCAAGCAATCCCCAGCCTCAGCTTCCCAGGTAGCTGGGATTACAGGTGCGCGCCACCACGCCCAGCTATTTTTTTGGAATTAGATCTTACTATGTGCCCCCAGCGGGACTCGAACCGTGATTCCTGGCCCTGGCCACTTCCTAGGGTGACGTTTACAGGCATGCGCCATCATGCCCGGCCTAAGACAAGGTTGTTGATCAAGACCCAGGTTGTTAATTCCAAAGGGGAGGAGTGCTTTCTGATGGGGCAGGAGGAGAGGCATGGCCTTAAAGCACTGTATCACCTGGCGGCGGCACTAGGGAGTCATCCAGACCAGAAGCCAGGCCTCCCAGTTCAGGCGGCCAAGGAGAGCTGCCAACTCAGAATGACCTGTTGGAGAGTCCTGGAGACATTCCAGCCGAGTCCCAGCAATGTAACCAGAATCCTGGAGTTCGGGCCACCGAAGGCCAATAAAGCAGACAGGAAGGGAAGTTTTGAGGTGCCCTTGAACCAGATAGCCGACAACCTGGAAGATGGGGGTTCACACCCCAGAGAAACCACCTCAACATTTCATTTCCGGCTGGTTTTTTATAGTGAGTTGAACAAAGACAGTTCAGCAGCAGGCCAGCCTTCATGATGTCAGTTGCTGTGACATCCAGCCCCAGAGCTCCTTGTCCTCCTGCGCACCTGGCCTCACACTCCCAGAGTGCTGAGGCGGGCACTGGCTCCTGCACTCCTCCAGGTGTGTCCTTGGGCAGAAAATTAACTCAGAGCAGGCAGACCATAAACTGTGTGTGTGCAGATTTACTACTCAACCCTGCTTAGTGTCTCGCCCCATCTCTTCCCCTTCCCCAACCCCTATCACTTGTAGCCATGAAGGAGCCAGTCTGGGGGCTTTTGCTGAGACTCCTCGGGCAAACTCCTCTTGGGTGCTCGTGCCTGTGG
>PVHY01012661.1:0-43758 GCA_004024945.1 Uropsilus gracilis | reverse complement strand
GGCGGGGCGGCGCGGCCGCGGCGGATCCCTCCGCGCCGCACGGCGCGATCTCCCTCCGCGGGCGCGCGGGCGGCGGGCGCCGTCGAGCCGGGAGCCGCGGGTTCGATCCCCGGGTTCGCCCGCTCCGGGGGCCGCCGCGCGCGGGCTGGCGCGGGCGCGTCGGCGCGTGGCCGGGCCCCGCGCTCCGTGCGGGCTCTCGGACGCCGAGGAAGGGGCCCCGCCTGGAGCGCCCCCCGACCCCAGCCGCTGCCGCTGGGCGGAGGCTAAGGCAGCTGCGGGCTGCAGGCTCGAGCGCGCCCGTGCAACGCGGGAGCCGGGGCGCTCGGAGCGGGCGGCGCGTTCTGCAGCTCGCCTTCCTGCGGGGCCCTGGAGGAATGAGGGGGGGGGGCTTTCTGTCTCTCTCTTCTCTCTCAGCCCCGTCGCCGCTGCCCCGGCCGCGCTCTCCACCCTGCTGCAGCCCAGGGGAGCTCCGGCTCGCAGGGGCGCTAGGGGGGCGGCGGGGAGACCCGCTCCTCCTGCGCGGCCAGCTCGACCCCCGGCCTCGCGAGCGGGACCTGGAGGGGTGGACTCGGGGGGCGTGTTGGGGGGCGGGTAGCGGCGCGGCTCCGGGGAACCGGCTGCCCGGCAGCCGCGTCCTTGGGGAAGTCCAGGCTCTGCCCGCGCTCCCGTGCGCCGCTCGGGCTGGGACCCCGCCGAGGAAGCGACCTGGGGGGTGTCCAGAAATGAGCTGTGCGGGGTCCTACCTCGCGCATCGCTGCACACACCTGCGCGTGTGAGTGCGCGCGTGGGAACTGAGGGATGGCGCCCTGGCAGCGCCCAGGGCTAACTCTCCCCTCCTGATGGCTGGGACTTGCCATTATGATCTTGGGTTTGGCCATTCGATGTCCACCCGTGAGAGGGGGGGAGCGTGACCAAGAGGCAGCATCTCTGGCCCCAGGGCCATGGACCGTCTGCGTAGGTCCGAGCGAGCAGCTGAAACGGATCGTGGAGCCTCTGCACGTTTGTGCCGGCTCCGTAGGGCACTGCGCTGCCCAGAACCAGCAAGGCGCCCCCCACGGGAGGCAGATCTGAAGCCCAGCGTTTCATAGCTTCAGGGAGGGCAAGGGGTAAGAGCAGAAACAGCGATCAGGCGATACTGTCTGCTCCGCGGATTCCCCTGGCAGCACGGTTTACACAGAAGAATCGCTTCAGTGGCCTCTCGGGATGGGGTGAGGGAGAAGCGTGGAGGGGGGAGCAGCTCTGTGCAAACACTATGGCTGAACTCCCCCCCCCCCCCCCCCCCGAGCTCACCCGTGGTCCTGCCAGCACCTCGCAGCCTGAGAACCGCGTCTTTCCTTGTTAACTTGATGGCAGTGTATTTGGCACGGTTCATTCTGGAACTTCTTTTCGGAAGTCTCTCGCAGTCGGCACCATTTCCCGTTTCTGGAAGCACCAACTCTACTTAAGCTCATGGTCATGTGTTAGTAGCAAAGGGTGGAAAGAGCACACGGACAGTGTGAAACGCAAGCTACTTGCTTATTCTCGGTCATTTCTAATTTTGCTAGGGGATCAGGGAATTCTACACACACAAGTTTTTCACAGAAAAATCTGAAACTACCTGTGCAAATAATTTCTTTGCCTCAAAACCTGTAGATTTTCAACGTGGCACTAGTAACAGCCAGGAGGCTAGGGTGGGCACATACATAATCTGAGCAATTGGCATCTTTACTGTTGGAAGTAGACTTACTTATCTCTCAGGCAAAGGGTTAAATTTATGCCAGATGAAATCTTGACTGATAGCCTGTAGAGCAATTTATGTTAAGATTTGAGTTAAATCTTATGGTGGAATGGAAGGGTGGCAGCTGATAGTAATGGCCCATCAGGCAGAGAATTTCTGAGCAGAGTTTTGTATCAAGACAGTACACAAACAGGGTGTGTATGAAGAGTGGTGGATGGTGGGTGTGTACATGTGTGTACATGTGTGTATGGAAACTGAATGAGATTAGCATATACAAAGGCATATACAGTAGTGCTGCATCTTTCAATCCTGCCCTCTCTTTCCTATTTCGTGAATAACTCATGGATGAACCCAAAATTTGATCATATAAATCAGACTATAAAATTCCATAAGTGAAAATATACTGCAATTGTGGGGATTTCTGAATCCCCTCCTGAATAGGGGATTTCTGAACAGGGGATTAAGAAAGGTTTCAGGAAGTTTTGAAGACAGGCTAGAAACTAGACAAGTAGACATGTGGGAAGAACATAGAGTGAGCTTAAAGCCTAGCCGAGTGAAAGCACATAACTGGTGTGGACAGGAGAAGTCTAATTTGCAAGATAATAAAGAATGTAAGGTGCATAGGTTGATGGAGCCAGATAAGGGTTCTAGGATGATGTTATACTAAGAAACCTACTATTTATTTGTCAGAATGTAAATCTACACATCTATTCTCAAGAATAACCAGATGGTTCTCTCCAACCCCGAGACTTGAATCTGATTGCAATTAAAAACCCATAGGAAGATTGTCAGCAGAAGTTCTAATGATTTTTTCCAGAGTTGCCTAAACTGCTTCTTAGTCAAAGAAGTCCCTCCCCAGGGCTCCACCAGAAACCCATTTATTAGTTTTCAAAGGAAATGATGAAGTGGCATTGCCTGGTCAGTTACACATTGTAACAGATGAACAGTAGGAAAGCAACATCCAGAAATACTCACCTGCCCTGCGCCACTAGTCCAAACACACGCTTTCCATTGTGTTACTCCAGATCTCTGAAGATGACCAAGCCACGTTCACCAGATAGACTGTGAAAGGTATAGTCATACATCCTTCCTACTCTCTGTGACTCATAATTTATACTTATGACAAATGGTCAATCGGTCTCCAACTACCTGAGGCTTAGTTGGTATTCTACTTTTCATTATAAAGATAAGAGCGTGTTGAACAGAACTCAGGAATCTATGAATAGCTGAGTAGTTAGGAAATAGCAGTTGGCCTAAATGCATGGTTAAATAAAAGCAGATAAATTTATTTTTAAAAGAATCAATAAAATGAACATGAAGGAGTAGCAAAGAGATAGGAAGCAATAAGTTGCATTGTGTGTGTGTGGAAATTTTCCTAAAGAGATTCTGCCTCTTCTAGCTGCAATCTGTTCTTGCAAATAGTGTTCAAGTATACATCCCACACTTAGGTCCTGGGCATGAATGGTATGTTGTGGGGAGAATTCAAACACTATGTGTGTGTTTCTGATAATATTTTTGTTTCATCTTCCTGTTGGCAGATTTCATGTGTGTTAAGATCATACTATTAGGAAATGGGACATTCTTTGTGTTCATTCATATTTTCAAAATGTCACAAACCATTATACCTATTAATTTACTTGTCTAGAAAATTGCCTGTTTTGACTTTTTTATTACCACACAAAAAGAAAAATAACCACTCTAGAGGTAGGCAGATAGCCTGAAATCTCTATAAATAGGTTATTCTGCTACAGCCTTTCCTTCTCCATTAATGCCACTTTTTCTAATGATCGTACCTTGGAAAATCATTTCAACTATCTTGATGCCACAACATTTGAGATGTTTTCCTGGGTTATTTGTGAGCATATGACACTACCATTTGAATGGCAGAATTTAGTTCTTAACACCTTCCTTGGTAAATGTTTAACTTGCTTAGCAGTTCTATTTGAAATGTAAGAAACAGAAGAGGGAGATTTATGGTAAGGAAGCACCCTCCTTGTCACAGATTCTTACTTTTTAATTTCTTTCAAGATACATGGGGTCATTTTCCTTCATGGCTACTTCATGTTCCCTCTGGGCAAATAACTGCTCACTTCGCTCTGAAATTATGCAATAACTGCCTATAATTTGCCACTCGCCAGAATAATATTTTCTTAACTCTAAGGAATATGATATTTTTCTCTACAGGACATCCCTGGCAAATAAAATAATAGGCTTAGCAGAAAATGTAACAAACTTAATGCATATTGACAAACAGTGTGATACAATTGCAAGAATATAGATGAGGCAAAGTGAGACAGGAGGGAAAGAAACAAGTGGTGTCTAGCAGTGAATATATTTGATATGACAAGACACATGATGTGAAATACTAGTTGCCCAAAATATTGATCACAGTGTTCAGAAATCATCTTGTCCATGGGGATCATTGACTAAGGAGAGACCAGTTCAAGTTCTGTCACATATGGAGAAAATTATTACCCAGGCAGTAACAACACATCCTTCATGTTTGGCAAATGGCCTCATACAAGTATAGGTTTGAAAGGAAACTTCATTAAGCCTCATGAATTTTTCTTGCATAGTAAAATTATCAGTAATTAAATTTCATAGTATCTTCTTTTATAGGAACAGTTGGTTTATTCCTTGATGAATATTTCCACTAATTTTCAAGTTAGCTAAGCAATTTTGTTAGTAATAGGTCATAGTAATACCAATTATTGGTATTAGTAATACAGATAGTAATAGTAATACCAATACTAATATTGGTAACAATGGGATCCCTTCTTATATATCACAAAGCAATAATATTCTATGTGATAATCAAACAATCCACATCATTTAAATAGGCACATTGTTTGACTTTGAGTTATCTGAGTTAAAGTTTGGTGGTTTATTTAAAAACTAAACATGTCCTTACCATATGACCCAGCCATTGTCTTCCTTGGTATTTACACAAAGGAATAAAAAAAAAAATTCACATAAAAGCACGCAAATCTTTGTAACACCTTTATTCATAATTGCCAAAACTGAAAGCAAGTAAGATGACATTCAGTAGGTAAATGGATAAATAAATTTCAAATATTTAGACAAAATAATATCATACACCTTTAAAAATAAGTGCGCTGTAAAGCATGGGAAGACATAGAGTACCCTTCAGTGCATATTACTAAGCAAAACCCATCAACCTGAGAAGGCTACATATTATATACATGCAATGATATACATTCTGGATAAAGCAAAAGAATGAAAGAGATAAAATGATCAGCATTTGCCAGATGAACAGGGGAGAGATAACTGAGCATAGTGCAGAGGAATTTTAGGGCAGTGAAAACACTCCATAAGAAACTATAATGCGAATGTATGTCCTTATGCATTTGTTCAAGGCCATGAGATGTACAATATCAAATATAAACCCCTTAGGTAAAAATAGATTCTGGATAGCTATGGTAGATCAATGTGGGTTCATCCTTGGTTTTAAATAAATGTATCACTCTGGTGAGTAATAATTGTACTAGGAAAGAAGACCAAAGTAATGGGAGCAGTAAGAAGTATAGAGGAAATTTCTTTACTGTCCTCTCAATTTTATTGTCAACTTAACACTGAATTAAAAAAAAATAGTGTTAAAGAAATAAATACCAGTTCACTTAGAAGCTGTTGGTCATTTTCCCCTTCCACATAAAGAAGTCCATGAGTGGATTCTCTTTCTCAGTGGAGTGAATGTTTACAGATGTACACCCTTCCCAAGAAGAATTTCTCTATTCCAGAACTTCGTATCATAGGATTATTCTGTCTCCAATGAAATGTCACAGCATGAAGATTAATTTTTTGATTTGTTGCGGTTGAGCGTGGTGCTGTGGGCATCAGTGGTGAAAGGCCAGGAATGCTATTTTGCATCCTGCAATGCATGGGACCCCCCCCCCCAACAAATGAGTAATTGTCAAAAAATCAGGTAAGAAATTCTGCCCTACCCTCCCTTTCTTAGACTGAGTCTTAGGAAAAGAAAAACCTGCTTCTCTAAAACCAAAACTTGCCCCATTTTCTGCTCAGAAGTATTTTTGATGGTATGATCTCATCCTTTAAAACAGAATTTTACCCTATTTAGAGTATGGTGTGACCTCTTGTGGTGGAAAAGGGTAATGATTATACTGAAAAATTAACTTTTCCAGGTTGATTTCCATCATTTAAGTACTATCATTCAGATCAACCCAAACCAAGACAAAGAGTGGAAACCTGCCTCTAGAATCATGGCTACCAAAGAGGGGAAGGACAGGGAGCACAATGTGGATGGAGCACAATGTATGGTGGTGGAAGATTCTATGTGCCATGATCCTGGTGTGTGGGTGTGGTCACACACATCTGAAGAGGTATGAGCCTGTGTCTCTGAATCCTATAAAGTGTTGTAAATCATTGTGGACTAATTAAAAATAACAATTACAAACAAACAATGGAAAATAATAATATCATCTCAGGACTCTTAAGGGAAAATGCATGGAGCAGATCAATCCCAAGGGGACTCCATGTTTTTTATATAAATGCTTCTTATAATATATCTATGGAAAGAACATTCAATGAGAAGACCAGTCTGGTTATACCTACACTATGACCTACTGTCTCTCAATTGCCTTGTAACCCAATATTTGGGTCTAGCATGTTTGGGTGTAGGAATAATGGAGGCAAATCTTAAGAATCAACTAGTTTTAAACCTGCTGGTTTTAAACTTGTATAGTTTATCATTATTAAAAATTTTAAAGAAGACAAATTTCATATTTCTAGAAAGGACTAGTCTTGCTAACTATACTCTCAATGTATTATTCAAAATAATGCCTTTTACATTCAAGGTGGAAATAACAAGACATGGATGACTTCATCAAGTCAGAGATACTCAACAGAATTGTTGAGGGTATGTTTCGTATCTCTATGTAAAATGGATCCATCTATGGCAGTCTGAGAATGGAAGATATGGCTTCCCCAAATTTAAAAATGCAGAAATTGCTAAAAGTCTACAGAAATGACTGCTTACACATTAAAACCAGACTCTATTTGCAAACTTTTAGATGTATGGAATGCTAAAATAATTATATCTGTTTACTTTACCTCAACTTGTAAGTTGTCAAGGAAATAATTCATAGATAATAAAAAGCATCAATAAATAATAAAGTTTGGTTTGGTTTCCATAAGGCTCACTGGACACATTTTTGTGGATTAAAATAACATTAAATATAATTTATTTTGTTCATGACTATATTTCAGGTTTCTAGAACAGCGCCTAAAAAATCACAAGGATTCAATAAATACCTGTGTAGACAGTGAATATAACTATGGCCTGTGTTACATTTTGATTGAAATCAGGATGAAATCTTAAATAAAATTTCATTTGAATCATCTTTGGAGAATCTTTATTTTCTGTAATGTTTAAGTACTATTTTACCATTAAGTGATATAAGTCCTGTTTCAATATATGTAATACCCTGTCACACACTCATTAAAATGGAATACAAAGAACCCCGCATCGACTTGTAACCAACTAAGCAATGTCAACCATGTCTTAAAAAGGTACCAGGTAAGAAAATGGAAGTAGACATTAAGCAATTTTATCTATCTATAAAATTTCTCCAGACTTCTCTAAAATCTCCTTGACTTTCTTTGTTTTTCTTCTCCATTTTTGCCTTTACATTTTGGTGACCTATCTATTTTAACATTCTGGATCTGTAAGTCAGTTTTACCCATCTGATTCATTTTTTTTTCTGACTCCATCTTTTTTCACCACTTCAGATTGTCAGGTATTATACAAAGACCTCATTCTTACCACCATCATAACTGTCACCTACCTGGATCCAAACCAGTTTAAAGTTTAGGCCCATCTTTGTTGTCAAAGCTACTTCTATAACAACATTGAATAGCTACCAAGACAGCTTCCATAAGTGTGAACTTGCTGCTTCTACTTAAGCTGCAGCACTTGCTTTCAAGGTCACTCTGAAATGAATCAAATAATTATTTAATTCATCAGAATGAAAGAAGCAGTGTTTGAAAACACTTGAGGATCTGAATAGAGCAGAGCATTCAAAATCCTGAGATTTTTTTTAATAATTTTTAATCTTTAAATTTTTAACATTTTTTTAATTTTTAAATCAAAAATATTTTAATTTTTAACACCTGAAAAAGTGGTGTTAATAGTAGTTGCAGGTGGGGATGGAAAGTACTATAGGGGGGACCCAAGAGTATGGCAATTTCCATGAAGCCTGCTATACAATTTTTATTGTTGCCCTTATTAAAAGAATAATTATACCTAATGCACCTTGAAATTAGCAAATGGCAATATTAAAGAGTGACCATAAAAGGTACTTCAAAATTCATTGTTCATACAAGAAAGAAAATCAATGTTCAGAAAATCTGACCTTTAAGCATATCTTCCTGAAATTGCAGGTAGTGTCTCAACCAGAGGCACTTCAGTGTAGAATCATTTACTGTTAGAAAGACTAAAGTGTTGTCTAATTTAATGTCTGTATATTGTCTCCATTTGTTCGAATACATTCTATTGTAGATTTTCAAGATATTTTTCTTCTTTGAAACCAAGTCACAGTGATCATATATGTCTCTTTTCCCTGAATTTCCTGTAACTTAAAATATACAGAGATAAACTAAATATTTTATCCCCTGCACCACCATCCTTTGCACTACATAATCAATTAATCAAAGAAATGAGAAATTTTAAATAAATGAGAGATTTTAGCTATAACCTGAGTCTTACTCTTTAAATTTACAAATAAAAAAAAAAAAGACACTGAAAAAGATTAAGTAACCTGCTCAATTCCATTGAGTTTCAAGAACAAAACTGTAACTTGAATTCAGAGTAATAATTTTTCTGCCACAGAATGCTTAAGAATAGAAAAATGCAGGATCAATTTCCTAATCACTATGCAATATAATTCTATAATTTATTTCCTAAATGAAGTGTGAGAGTATTGCCTGTTAAGATTTTTTTTAAATTTAAATCCTATTCTAATGACTTCAAAGGACCAGTTTTATTTATTGGTCGCTCTATGCTATTATTATATATTAATAGATTCCTATCTTCTTAATTCAGCTTTCATCTCTAATTACCAAAGTGACTACAGCTACTAATGCCAAAAACTGATTTAAAAGTGCAAAACTGAGCCAAATAATCATAGGCTGACAACTTCTTAGCTAAAATGCCCAAATAACTAGTTTATATATTTCTTCTCTATATGTGTCTGATCAACAGAATAGATGTTAAATAAGTAACAGGCAGTTGGTTGTAATCATTTTTTAAGCATAATGCAAAGAGAAAAAATAGAAACTACTGTCAGATGTAATGCAGTTAGGTAATTCAGAAAACTTTATATTATCAGTTGTTTGTAATAGACCTCTTTTCCTGTTTTGTTATGCATAGAATTGCTTTTTCATTGTAGGTACTTATTTTCTGTCTATTGAAAAGAAAATTTAAATTTGAGTTGTCTGGAGTTAAATGACTTAACCATTGCACAATGACTCTAATATGAGGAACAATGGCATGAAGCAAAAGACAATAACCGAAGGAAAATTCTATTACATAAATTTATGTTTGAGTGTAATCTAAAGTGTGCCATATGTAATACCAGAGAAAACACTAATATTCACATTCGACTTAAATTGGTTTGCAAAAGCAAGGTCTTTGCAGGTAAAATCTGTGGGGGGCCTTCCTGCACAGAGGGTAGGGAGATTCTGAAGAATGAGACTGATCCTTCCTGAGGTAGATGGCAGTTTGAATAAGCAAGGGACCTTGTATTCAAGGCTTATCTTGGGGTGACATCAAGAAAAATAGATCCTTGCGCCTGCATGCTCAGATGTTGAAGTTTACATGGACACTTTAACAGTGCTCAGGCAGGCATAGGCTCCAGATGGTTTCAATAACACATTGCTGTCTCAAGATTTCATCTTTGAAAATGTCCTCCACTGTGGAGCCAGTGGGAAAGATGTAAATTCAAGCACAGAGAAGAACTGGGTGCTCCAGATTTCCCTGGTCAGCTCCAGTTCAGAGGCCAATCAACAATGACCTCCGACATATTCATTTGGAAATTTGGTAAATTTTCAAAGCTAATATGCACTAGGTGCTGAGTTTTCTTCCTCATACATGTCATTCAGTTTGATATTCATGGAAGCTTTATGCGGCATATTACTATTCCTAGGTGAGAAAGCTACAAGATGGGAAGCTCTAGTTACCAAATAAGAGCAGAGACTTATGAAGTGTCAAGGCTATCGCATGGACTCATGTATCCATGACTGCAAAAATCTTTATTTCAATAAGTTTAAAATATCATTTTTCACCATAGTAATATAGTTAGAAAACACAGATATATAACTGGAATATATCAAAATTTCCCCCATAGATTGTAAATTTTATTTTCTTGAACAATTTAATAAGATCACATCAATGAATTTAATAAAAATTCTAGGTAGACAATTTAAATTAAAAACATTCATATTAGTCTTTTGACCTCTAAGTATTATCAATGTTTTGAAAAATTATGCCATCTATAATTTATCTACATGTATATTTATATAACATTATGTAAAATTCATAAACCAAAATACTATTGTCAAGAAATAAAAAGTCACAAACAAATGATACTCAATATGCTATAAAATAAGCATTAATGGTAGTATATCTTTACCTATAGAGAGATAAGACTTTAGAAATCTTATTTATAATCGCATGTTGGATATTTTTACCACCTGTAAGTATCTTAGCATATACCTACTTTCTCCTAAGTCATAGCATTCACATATGCATACACTTTTTTAGGGTAATACTAATAAGCTGTGTGCATAAAAAGGGTTAAAAATAACTAGCTCTGTACCAAAAAGACTCCCATGAACAACTTAAAAACACAAAAGTGGTTTGAAAAAATATCTTAAAATATTCTGGTGAAAAGAGGATGAAAGAAGTACTTATTTATACTGTGTAGGTCTGAGTGTTTGTAGGAAATTCTCTTCTTGCAACATTTTCGGTAATTTTCTGAAGTGTGCATGAGACAAATTACCGATCTTCACGAAGATGAGTAATTATCCAAACAGAATGCTTCCTTGTGAATTCCGTAAACACAAGAGGCACTAGCATCAATTAGATTAGAGTCTACCATTTTTTTCAATCATAAAGAAACGCGTGCATGTATATAAAATCCTCAGAACACAAGAGGTATCATTGGGACTGTTTCAGTTTGCACAACTTTAAAGAGCTGTTGCAACAAGTTAAGTTTGGCCTGATAATATAGTGACAAATGCTGTGGCACTAGGTATCATCAACTTTTGGTTCTGTTCACTCTCAGGGATGACCACTGTGTTGGGGAAAGCTGTCAGTGTTTGTGCTGGTTTGATCTATCTAGTTTGTATTGTAATTATGCCCCCTGTGACTCACTTTGTGTTCTGACAGCACCTGGCGCACAGTTGGTTTCCCTTAGTGTTGAATCATAATCTACAGAAATTAATTTAATAATAGCAAAATAAACCTTGTTGCAGAAAACTATTATTTTTCTTTATGTCCAGGAATTTTTGAGAAAGATTCTAACTTAACAAAGAACGTGCTGTATTTCAGGTCATGGTGTCCTACAGGCAAAAGCCATGTGTCTCCCAGTGCAATTTTCTCTCTATAACCAACACAATCAAAACAACAAAGTCTGTAATGAGTGAAGTGCAAGTGCAAGAGGGAGAGTGCTTAGTTCACATGCCATGGTGCTTTGGTATGTGCTCTGAAAACTGGCATGGATGCTCACAAAACAGATGCATCCCCTCAGGCAATTCATGTGCCTTGTGCTAGCCTTTTAAACCAGGCAACCAAAGACAGCATATAATGAGCAAGCCTCTGATCAGAACATTTTACACCTGCAAGACTTTTCAGCGGAACTGATCCAAACCCTTGAACTTGAAACTGAAGCCCGCACGTATTAACAGCCATGCTCAATTACAAGCATGAAGTGGTGCCTTTCCCACTCTTCTACCCTCTCAATAATAAAATAATATTAATAATAGTATTATGATTATGGGCCTAAATAGAAAGCTCTGGGCTTAAAATAAGTGACATCCCACAAAAATATCAATTTATCTCACTCCTTACATACATATATGCATATAGATAGAACATCGTTCAATCAGACTGGTACAGCATTGTTGCCGAAATTAATGTAGTGTTATTATTAGCCATACATACATCTTTTTAGCAATTCACATATTTTGTTGTGACTTTCATGCACCTGACTTCTCCCCTGAGTCTTGTAGAACACTTGTTTGAAACAATCTCTATCTTGTATTCTTTGCATTGGCATTTTGATTGACCATTCAAGGTTTATAATTGGTTTGTTTCTCCAGACCCATTACTGTTCTATATGAAATATCAGAAAGATAGCAGCACTGGATACATTAGTAACTGTCTTCCAACAATTCTATCTTTGGGTAATGGATTCAGGCAGAATCCTTTTTTTTTTAATTTAAATAATTTATAGATAGATAGATAGATAGATAGATAGATAGATAGATAGATAGATAGATAGATAGATAGATAGATAGATAGATATCACATCATTGTGATCCCTGGGGATCACCCACCACCTCCCCTCCCTGGCTACTCCAGCTGGTTTCCCCCTACCCGCAGTTGTATAATTTCGTTTGGTTGTCCATATATTAGTGAAACCATTAGGTTTCTGTCTTTTTCTTTCTGACTTGCTTCTGCCAATATGATTTCATCTAGGTACATCCATGTTACCAAAAAATCATCAAATTTGTCAGCTTTAATTGTCAGGCAGAATCCTTTGATCTAGGCTCATTAAAGGACTCATGGACAATGAGTCTTTTTTCCTAATAAAATCATAATTAAATGAAGATATAACTTTGAAATTTTGGTGATCAAACACCGTGAAGGAT
This sequence comes from Uropsilus gracilis, assembly GCA_004024945.1. Taxonomy (NCBI): domain Eukaryota; kingdom Metazoa; phylum Chordata; class Mammalia; order Eulipotyphla; family Talpidae; genus Uropsilus; species Uropsilus gracilis. The sequence continues at coordinate 31,133 of PVHY01012661.1, read as the reverse complement.
ACACCTTGTGTAGTATTTGCAATGTATACAACCAGTGCTGATTGCTAGATTATAGATGACGTAAACTTTGGAAAAAACAATCAAATGCTTTCAGTTTGGGGTTGTATATAAAGGTGACTTCCTAGGATTGCATTGAGAAGAGAGACTAGTCACTTATAAGTAAAATTCATTACAGCTTACTATTCATTTGCCATAAATAACTGTTTATGCCAATTTGAAATAAAACAATTGGAAATAAAATGATCAATGGTGGCTTTATTTTTGCCCCTCTGCAACCACATACAGAGTTCTGCATATCCTCCTTTAAATGTTCAGGTCATCTCTCAATTATTGTTTGAGGATTTACGAAACTTAACATACATTCTCTGACATTTTCTGTGCTGTTTAATTTAGAGAAAATATCATGGCAGAGTTTATTTTAAAATTCTTACTTTTACCTTGAAATGTGTTTACATCTGAATTTTTAAAAAGTCAGTTTTTCATTAGCTGTAAAATACAAAAAATTGAACTAAAAATAAAAGGCAATTTTATAATTACAGATGGTGCTACTAAACTTTATACAAGTAAGCATGGTATATTTTAAGTTAACAATGCATGTTCTTTCAGAGAAATGAGAAATCAGTACCATGTTTACGAGAACATGAAGGTCTTTTGCTTTCCGCTAAAATGGCAGATTCTGTCTAGTCGGGGAACTCTGCTTCAGTGTTTCTATCCATGTCTCAGCCTTGTCTCACATGAGACAAGGACTACTAAGTGGATTCCTTCTTCTGCATTTCCCTTGCTGCCTTGCCTTCTGCTGATTCAGCATGGAAACCTAGAGTGAAAACAAAAGAACTTATCTTTCACCATAAAAGAGGAATCCATTTCCTTCCCTTCCCTAGGAACTAATGACCTCTACAACTTCTCTCGACTAAAAACATGCAAAAATTGAGTCCAAGTACTGCAGCATCAGATAGATTTCATTTGAACAACAACAACAAAGAAAAACCTCTGAATTAGAAATTAGAGTTTGCAGTTTTAACAGAGCAGTTCCTTTACCATAAAAAAAAGATAAGTTTTTTAGAGGCAGCTTTTTGAAATATTGCTTTGTCAACTAGGTACTCCCTCTTGTTTCAAATCTCTTGTTATAATTTCTCCATTAGCTGGAGCCCCTCAGATTTTCTCCTGATGCTAAAACGAGCATCTCTGTGTTCACTCTGTGCTATTTCAAGAGAAAGTGATGGTGGATGGAGCCTTGGGAAGAGAGAGGACCAAAATGGACATTCAACCCTAATTTAATTCTTCTCGATAGAAAGATCTGGAGATAATTTTCCCATTAGTTTACTTAAGAAGAAAAACACAATTTACTGAGAAAACGTCCTGTTTTCTTTTTTCTCATAGATAATATCTTATATTCTCATAATAAGTAAAGACATACCTACTGTTTCATCCTTTTCTGTTTCCTAAAAATTTCTTAGAGACAATAATGACATGTTTTACAAGGGACTTTAGATTTCTATCTGGATCAAGAATATTCTACAAGGTTTGGCACAAGTTCAGATTCTGATTTATAATAATTATTATTATTACTTTATTTCAAATTTCTCCTAATTTTGATGAGATTATGTGTTATTTTTATTACATCAATCAATCTGTTCAGATGCTTAACACTTCAGAAAGATCTTACATATATTAAATGTGGCAAGCAATAACATTTGATATTTGATATAGTAGTAGACAGTATTAGTTTATAAAGTTTTATGGAGCACATGTCTTTATTAGAATCTGTGCCTGTAGTATGATGAGGTTCTTAGATAAAAGCTAAAATGGTAAAATCAAGTCAAAGAGCTATGTTCGCTAATTTACACAGCAATGTAGCAAGGTGTACAGAACACAAAGAGAGGCAGGGGCTCTGGTGAAAATAGTGAATGGTGGAGAAGTCATATTAGATTTATATCTGTTTGTGACTTCAGGCCATGCTGGAAGACAGGCATATATGAGGAGGTGAGCATAATTCCAAAGTTCTGCTGCTTGCTTAAAAATAATTTATGCTGAGGCAGCAATTATATGGAATAATTTAGTTAAGTTCTAGCAGTCATAGAGTCATAGAGCATTATTTTTCTGCACTAAAAGTTATTTTATGTTTTACTTTATTTAGAGTTGAACTATTACATAAATAATTAGAAAATAAAAGATTCTTATTAGAGTATAAAATAATCAAAACATTTCATTATCAGACTTAGTATTAGAATACAAAGTATTAAATATATTTAATTGTAAAGAATTGTATTTGTATTTTAAAAGTGAGTGAAAAGATAGCCAAGAGAATGGAAAAAATATCTAAAAGCCATAGATCAAAAACATTAAAACATTTTAAAAACTACATATAAAACAATTAAAATAATGGAATAATAAAGTGAATAGTTTTCTAAAGATAAACAAAATTCTAATATGTACATGAAAAGTTGCTTAATACCACTAGTCCTTAGATAATGCATATTAAAATCACAATGAGAAACCACCTCCATCTTACTAAAATGGCCATCAACAAAAGGACAAGAGATAATAAATGTTGTTTTGGATATGGGAGATTATCCTTGCACACTGTTGGAGCATCCAATAAGACTGAAAAATAGAACTATCACATGAGGTAATGGAATATTATTTGATCATGAAAATGGAGAAAATTTATTATGGCTGGATCTTGTTAAGATACATAATGGTGGGTATTATGTCAAGTGAAATAAATAAGTGAATGATAATTACTTTATGAACCACTTGTTTGTGGGATCTAAAAAATATAAAATTAAAAGCTCAGACAAAATGAGATCAGACTGATGGTTACTGGAGTGGAGAGGAGGACAGGAATCAGAGGAAGGAAGGTGGTCAGAGTTGCAAACTGCCAGTTATAAAATAACAGTTGTAGGAAGATGATACACTATATGATGACTATAGAAAACACCGTTATGTAATATATAGGCAATTAGTTCAATCTTTTTATTATTTGTTTGTTTATTTATTTTTGAGACTAGGTCTTACTATTTTGCCTGTGGAACCTCAGGTTCACATTGCCGGGGTACCACAAACTCAAGCAATTCCCAGCCTCAGCTTCCCAGGTAGCTGGGATTACAGGCGCACACCACCACACCCAGCTATTTTTCTGGGACTAGGTCTCACTACGTGCAGGAATCGGACTGCAAAACATGGCCCCAGCCCTGTCTTCCTAGGCTGCCACCTACAGCCATGCGCCACCATGCCCGACAGAATTTTTATTTCCTGTTGTATTTTCTTTTTATCTGTATGGGAAGGTAGATGTTAGATGAACTTACCATGACAATCATACAATAAAAAAAAAAAAAAACACGACTGGCATGCTTAAATTCATACAGAGGTGCATATCAACTATTTCTTAATAATGGGAAAAATTACACTTTATGGAAGGTGATTGGAAAATGTAAGTTATTATTATTCTAATGACTATTTTTATTATAAAAGTCAATGCTTTTAAGTTTTGACCTTTGTTTCTGTCCTTGAGCTTCTGCAAAATGAACTAGGCATACAAAGGAGGGAACCCGGATTACCTGACTCTTTCCTTAGGTATTAAAAGTGACATTATTTGTCATCCTATTCATTGCAGTAGATTTACATTCAGAGTGGCCAGCATACCTAAGAATCAAAAGCAACAACAAACATACTGATGTTTGTGGAACATAAACGCAAGATAAATTTTTCATCATTTAGCACTATGGTTTTCTAAATTCTTTGAATATTTTAATAGAATTCAAAGGCATGAGTTATTTCTAACTAGTTAGAATCTAGAGCAAGAGAATGAAATATGAAGGGTTATGCAGAACCTTTTGTGACTTGAATGTCAGTGTATTTGAGTGCATGCTCTAGCTCCCCACCTGTGGTAAGAATATATTGGTTTGTCCTATTCACAGTCTATCATTTTGCTTTATTGATTTATAGGTGATGGGAACTCTAACACTTTTTTCAATTCATCCCCCAGACCTTACATTTTCCTAAAATGAATGCATCTAAAAAATTCACTTTTTATTGTGGCCTTTGATGATAACAAAATAGAGATTGAAATATTTCTCCATACTCCTAATTCAGTGATACAGGGTCTCTTTGAAATAAGTACACTGGGCAAGAGACAGGGAGAGTCTGTGTTTGGCTGATGTTTGGTGACAATAATTCAGATATCTGAAAGTTTGGCCTTAGAACAATAAAAATAGAATTTCTAAATTCATGCTTACAGTTTCTCAAAAATGATGATTGGTTTCATGTTTTTAAATAATTTGAATATTGCATCATATGAAAATAATACTCCCTTTGTCACAAATGTTTAATGTTCTTTGCTTTATTGAATTCTTTTGTTTTTGTTTTATTGATATTTTCTGTCAGAACAAAGAGATTGTGTGTCCTATATGGGTAAAAGGAAATATAAATAAAAACACCAAATTATTTCTGGATTGTTCACATATGACACTGTTAGCAACTCTTGAAATCATTTCTCCAAATTCCTAAGAAAGTTTTAATTCCTGTTGTTAAAAACCTCTTAAAAATATTTTGAAAGTGAAATTTTAGGCTTAATATATTATTTGCTACCTCACAAAATATATTTGCTATGCTTGTCACAAATGCATATTTAATATTAATAAATATTTCTGATTTTTAATCCATATTCTTTCCTGGGTTTTCTGTATCTTGATCAAATAAATCTTGATAGCTAAGAGTTTCCCTTTACTACTGACTTTTTCCCTCATAATGTGCTGAGTTTCTCCTTAGTTCTCTTTCCTTACCATTTTTCTCATATAGGATAAGTTCTTTTGAGGTTGAAGATGCTACTTCTTGAGTAAATGTAGAATTTCATTGTGGACAAGTATTTGTCAATCTGGAAGGATCGATACTTTATTTTAAAAAATTGTTCACTCACTACAAAATGGCTAGTTATATAAAAATGCATCTGTTCTTGTCAGAATCATACATTTGGAAAATAGATACATAATTTTAAGAAACTGGCCCAGTTTTTGCCAACAAAACATGACACTATACAAATATTTTGATATTTTAGTAGACAAATAGCAAGTAGGATGGTAACTATAAACAAAAAGGTAATTATAGACACAATCTACACACACTCATATACATATATGTAGAGAGATTGGTACCATTCTATTAATTTGATGTCATTTATTAGCTCCTTTTATTCTCAGTTTCCTTTCTTCTGGAATTATAAACATGGTATAAATATCATTATAATGCTGTCAGATGTAATCAAAATGTGTCTGAGATATTTAGTATGTCATTTCTTAGCATACCAAATATGAGGGAGCCTTAAACTTTTCTCTAAAGAAGCACTATAATTATATTAAAAGTAAATTTTAACCTTCATAAGTTTTTCATCTAGCATATGAAATTTTACCAGAATAGATGATAGATTAAAAATGTGTTATATTGAAGTCATTAATATGCTGCAGATGATATTCTGGATCACTCAGAAGTTTGTTTTATATGCTTCTCTTCCCCCACTACCCCTAAAGCTGCTTATATATTTGCATTTCCTTGGCAGTAAGAGAATAGGGAATAGATGTCTTTGTAAACTATTAATATTACATTTATTTATAACCTCAAACATAAATTCTTTGTTAACATAAACCCTGATTTCTTAGTGTCTGTAACTATAGTCCACTTCTTATAGCGTGCTCTGTCCTAGACCTTCATATTTCCCCATCTCAACATTTCTTAAAAAAATTGATTATATATACTTTATTCTTACATTGTTGTATAGCCCAACCTTACATGTTGTATTTGCCCAGCATAGTATCACTCTTGAACCATCATCATGAATCCCTGTGTTCATTTCTCCTCTCATTTCACCCTCCTCTCCTTTCCCTTGCTCTATGCTTTAGTTCTTATCAGTTTTCTAGTTTTAACCTTTTCTTGTTCTTTTGTTTAGTTTCTCTATATCCCACATATAAGTGTAACTCTCTAGTATGTACCTTTTTTTCTTTCTGACTTATTTCAACAAGCATAATTCAAGAGTAACATTCTCGTCTGGATTCTGGAGTTTCTTCATCAAACTAAAGCTCAAAATCAAACAAAGAAATGTTTCACTCTGTACTCTGTTCCCTTTGAGTCAGAAAGAAAAAACTACCCCTGTTCCTAAACTCACTTTCAGCTAAGCTGCAGGCACCCTATTGCCAGCTTGACATTCGAAGTTTACTGTCTCACATCAAGGCAGTTTTCCCAGTTTAAACCCACAAGCATTTTCTGATGCCTTATTGGAATTTGAAACCACATCCATAAACTTATTAAGTAGAATGCTTAAAAACATGTCACAGAATTGTTAAGGAGGATTACTAGCTTCAGTTGACAGCATACATCTTAGTTTAAGTAAAATACTTGGTGAATAAATAATGGTCTTTAAACTGCCACAAGTGTTGAAAATATAGTCCAAATGAAATATATCGTCATGTTCTCAAACATTAGTTGAAATAAAATCCTCAGCATGTAGTGAGTATGAAATAATGAAAATCACTGAGAGTAGCTGTAAATACCCCCTCCCCCCCCCAAAAAAAAAAACAACTAATTTATTTAACATAACTCAGATGCAAAAAGGGGGAACAAAAGGCAAATATTTGAATTTTAAAATATAATAGCTGCTTCTTGTATTAGCCTCTTACATACTTGTGGGGTGAAAGATTTGGTCAGGATTTTTCCTTTATTAGCCTGTGATCTGGGGTGTGACAGCACTGGGGTGTTGCATCTCTCCCATGATTGTATAGTCCAGTAGGTGCACGCATTTGTGAGTATGCACACCTGGGCCTGGGAGAGAGGGGAGAAAGGGGAGAAAGAAAGATTAAGCATGAGTTAGGAACACTAACACAGAGAGGTGAGAGAGAGAAAGAGAGCCTCCAAAGAGAGTGTGAAGATTCCTGGGGAGCTGTCTCCCAGTCTTGACCCTGGCCTGCCCTGGACTGTGTATCTGTGTAACTGCTAAAACCAATAAAAACATCCAATAATCCCGGTGAGCCTGATGCTTGCCCATACAATTGACGATGAGGATGGGATGGCACAACACAGACAGAAGACGCAGACAGTGGCATAAGATAGCAAGACAGTTCAACACAGACAGTACCTGAGTCAGAAAATGTTTTGGAAATTCATGAACCATTTACATCAGGTAGTGAGAAAGTATTTCCATAGCTTTATAATATGTTAGTGAACTTCTGTTTTAAATCCTGCTAGAAAATTACATTTGTATATTATAATTATCTTTCAAAACTTTAGCAAACTCCTGGTGAAGATATGTGTCTTTGCCTACAGGACACTCAGGTGGCATATTTGGTACAGGCTGATTTAGGACAAGAAGTTTAGTTAGAGGGAACAATATATCCAGCCCCCTGCACAGGGGATGCTTGGGTCTTTCTCCTTCATGATCTTACACTCTAGATCATTTCAGACAGAGCAGGTGGTTCCATAGACAACAAAACTTGAAAGAAATATGCTCCCTTAGTGTCTGCTAATTCTATGAGCCACTGTCATCCATAACAACATGAACTGACATGTTTTCACTCAGAATGGAATTGTAGAACTCCTTATGCCTGGACTACTGGAGAGCTTTGTTTTCCTAACGACCCTTCTTTCCACCTTGGAAAAGTCTAGCCAGCTTCTTCAGCATGCGTGTGTGTGTGTGTGTGTGTGTGTGTGTGTGTGTGTGTGTGTGTGTGTGTGTAGGGGGTGAGGAAGTAGTACAACAGCTCAGATAGAAGCTATCATTGGCAGTGAATAAACTAATTCATTATATTGGAGACTCAACAACAACTAAATGAAATGTTCCTTTTTGGTTTCTTTGGTGGCGATTTCTGCCAAATTGTATTTGCTTTCATTTTATTATGTGTTCCAATATACCTCATGATATAGCTTATCAAGAAATAGTTCATTTATCTCTTCATGTATCATATACCTTTGAATTATTTTGACTGATAAACAACTAGTCTAAAGTTCAGTGTTTAGTACAATTTTGTTAATCAGAGAACAGACATATAACCAGAACATAAATAATTCAAAGTGATGAATAAAATAAACATTTCTAATTAAGTTTAATTTGGCAGTTATAATTTAAAAAATTAATGTAGCATAATTGTGTTCTTTACTAGTATCTTTAAAAATGAAGCTATTTTGTAAATATTTTAATACTGTCTTATATTTTATAAATATTAGGAAAACTATGCTGCATTTAATTGTTCAATATATTCAATTATGCATACACACCTTAACTTACTTCTTCCTAAAATATTTTCAAACAATTTGAGAAGATTCTTCAATTATGTTTTGTACCTAACAAGAAAACTTACCACAACAACCATTTTTTAAAATACTTCCAACACTATATATAAAACATTAAGTGTATAGAAAAATGTATACAGAAACAAGCCTGAAAAGAATATTGAAAGCATAATAAATGCAGTCTAAAGCAATTACAGGTACTTTGCTCATATGTTATTATGATTGTTATTAATGCTATACATACATATAAATATTGTATGCTATATATACTGACACATAATATTATATATATATATAGTGTGTGTGTGTGTATGTGTATGTGTGTGTTGTAGTTAGGTTTGTAAGTGCCTAGTACTTTGTTTTTTATTTATTTATTTATAAATTTCACTACATTGTAATCTCAAGGATTTGCCCCCCCTCCCCTCCCTTCCCCCCCTTTCCCTTCGGCTCAAAGTTGTGCACTTCAGTTTGGTGCTTAGCTTGTTTTGACTTTCCTCAAGGCTTTTGTTTATTTTTTCACTATATCCCATATATTAGTGAAACCATTTGGTTTCTGCCTTTTTCTTTATGGCTTGTTTCTGCTAATATGATTTCTTCTAAATACATCCACGTTGTTATGAAATCGTCGAATTTGTCATTTTTAATTGATGAGTAATATTCCATCGTGTATATATACCACATTTTTTTCATCCAGTCATCCATTTTGAGGCATTTTGGTTTACCTGCAGATGAATATTTAATTTGGTTTCAAATTTCCATCAAAGTTACTAGGCATTTTGATGGAAATTTAAAACCAAATTAAATATTCATCTGCAGGTGATCTCAGTCATAGACATATTTAGAACTCTTAGCTAATATCAAATAAAAGTCTAAAATCTACCAATACTGAAAACTGAGTCTCACATGGTTACTACTTGAGCATTTTCTTACATTCAAACAAGGGACCCAACATAAATCTGTACCATCTCTGAAAGTGCCTATGAGGAATTTCCATTTATAATCTAGTGATTGAAGCTATTGATGAGTGTGTATTTGACACATCTAAAAATGCATAATGACAAAAATAAGATCCATATTTATTTAAGGGTATTAGATAATTAAAGAGGAAGAACTAATTAATTGACTAAAGGGCAAAATATTTATAGTTAAATATATGTCTCCAAAAACATTAGAAAAGTTATATATATCTATAAATATATATAAATATTTATAAATCTATAAAGAATTAGAGTTAAAATTACAAAAGTAGTCCTGATGGACACACACACACATATACAATTCTATAGAAACAGACCATTCTACCTCTAAATCTAAAAATGAAATTTTTATAATTTTTAACATAATTTATTTCTTTTTATGATTATAGCCTATACACTAGAGCTTTACTTTGGCTTACAAACAAACATGGAGATGGCTTGTGTATTTCTTAAATGTTTGCTTCTCGTGGAAATAGGGAATTTTAGCTTGTTTTCCAGATTCATATACTCCAGAAGAGAAAAAAAAAGAATTGTGGATCAGATTTAAATACATGAGATCAAATTCCTTTACAATATGTTTGGCTTAAGGGATAAATTATCAACAAACCTAAGAAAATAAATTGAACGTTATTCACACCATATGGAAATTCAAAGAACAAAATGAAGAGTAGTACCTGAAAAGAGAAGAATATGTGGATTGTAAGAAATGATGTAAAAATGAACATGTTTCAAGGGTAGATGGAAGTGTAGAATGAAGCAGAAGGGAAGAAACACAATGCACGATGTTGAGGAAACTTTGGTGCTTGGTGGCAGAGATTATTTGGTAAAATACACCTGAACAGGTGTGAACTCATATCCTTACATCATCTACAGTGTTGAGTCACTTAAACAAAAATATAATACAAAAGGAATCAAGAATATGTTCATGACTTATGACTTCCATTGAGGAGGTGACAAAACCTGAAGAACAGCAACATTAAAATAAACACAAGGTAGAAAAAGAATTAAATAATGACTTGGAAGAAGAACAGTTGAAATTCACTGGAATATAAAATTTGGAACCACAAAAGAATGCATAATAATGGGAAAATTTAATGACAAAAATGAAAACATTTGCTATTATAAAAGTCAGATGAAAGGATTATGCAAAAGTATAGTTCTCCCATGTGAGAAAGTCTCTGTGTGAGTTTCAAATAGAAAATAGGATTATAAATTTAAAACTGTTATGTTTTGTGACATTAAAATTCACTTTCTAAAAAGTGATCTTTGTGGGAACCACGGCATGCACTGAATTCTGTCAAAGATGTCGTGTTACACTGGGTACTATGTCTTATTCACTAAAATATGTGTCTCACAGAGCCTGGCATTCTCCTTTGGGCATTAACATTGTGGAGCTCTCGGTTTTCTTCCCTGTGTGGTCCCTCGATCATTCATTTAGGTCATTGTGAGCTCAAAAATGCCATTAAAAATTAACCAGTGGTGACACCCAAGCCCTTAATTATTTATTAGGGAAATGATTTTACACTAACACGGTATAGCTTCTATTTCCACTTGATCCATTAACCGTGGACTTGAGGATGTTTTAGTGCATAAAGGCATATGGGACGGAGAGTGGCCTGTCTGAAACGCTCTGTGCCTGCAGTCAAACAGGCCCAAATTCATCATTTCTTGAAGAAAAAAATGGGCGACGAGGTTTGTCCCGGGACCTTATCAGGTGATTTAGAGTTTCCACCATTCCATCTGTATGAGGAATAAACCCTTTCCGAGTAGTTTTGAAAGAGTAGAAGTGAAAGGATTTTAGAAATTTGTCAATTCCTGTTCAGAAGGGTTTCAAAGCAACAGGAATTGATAATTCTCTGTCATTTTTTATTTATAAGAAACATTTTAGTTCTTTATTCCATAGTGGCTTTTTTAAGTGTTTTTATTTTTTTTCAAGCAAGTGTAGCTGCATATCTATAGTCACAAACTAATAGTCCAAAGGTTTTTAAACCCTAACTTTGTCAAACTTCTATCAATTATTCACCTAGGTGTTAAAGGGAACCATGGGGAGATTAACACAATTCCCTGTCATTAGTCTTGAAAATGCCAGCTTCTCCTTAAGCTGCCAGGGACTGACTAGATGGAGGCAACAAGTAAACAAAACAATTCTTATTTATTTATTTATTTATTTTGAGACTAGATCTCACTATTTTCCCCCATGGAACCGCAGGCTCACGTTGCCCGGGATACCAGACTCAAGCAATCCCCAGTCTCAGCTTCCCAGGTAGCTGGGATTACAGGCGCGTGCCACCATGCGCAGGTATTTTTCTGGACTAGGTTTTGCAGTTTTGAAATTGTAATGGACCTTTTCCCTTCTGCTTTCCTATCTCCATCTGCAAATGTTTTTTTTTTTTTCTCGAACATTTTCAGATAAATACTTAGCCTCTCAGTTGTGCTTTCCACACTCCCAGCTCTGTTTTTCAAACTGCTCTCTGGTTTCATGAGTTGGGAAAATATATATGATCACAAATAGAAGAAAGAGGGAACCCGGACACTCTTACAAATGCTCTGTCATTGTCCTGGTCTCCACGATCACTTTTTTGGGATCCATTGTCCCTTTCATTCTCCCCCCTCTTAGTGTCAGATGTCAGTGCCCTCAGAATGTTTCCTGATGTCTACTAGTTTTTTTTTTTTTTAAGTTTTTCATATTGCTGAATTGCTGTCTAAGTGAATGTCCAATATATCTTCATGTCATCTGGCTTACTTTACTGTACATAATTCTCTAAATGTCCCTCCATTTTGTCGAGAATGGCTGCATGTCATCTTGTCCCATGGCAATATAATTCCAGATGATGTAGCCTCCATTGTATTTTTCAAAATCAGTTATAATGTTTTTTTATCTCCATTATTTCTCAATGTAGTTGTCTCATATTTTGTTATAACTTATTCTGTTGCTGTTTTATATTCTCTACGTTTTTTCAAAAATACCATTAATGTAACGTTGAAGCTTTGGCCCAAATTCTCCTTTTGTCATGCTCTGAAAGCTCTACTGACTTGGGGCTCCTTTGAGGGTTTCTTGTTATTTTGTTGTTGTGGTGGCATTTGTACTGTCCTTTTGCTTCTGAATTTTTGATTTTATATCAATTTTACTAGGCATAGACCCTCAACTGCTGTTTTGGCACTTCTCCTACATTGAGAGAATGGCACCAAAGGGGGCTAGCAAGTGTAAAAGAGGCTCAAGACAACAGGCATCAAAGGGCCATCCCCAGAGGACTCAGGAATTTGACCTTCCTGTTGTGAAGCATGTCTTTGTGATGAGACAGGCATAGGAATCTCTCCTCATCAACTCCAGTAGCTGCCTCTTCTATTGGAAATCTAGGTGCTCTGACCTTACTAAAGGTACAGCATCTTGCAACATGAACCTCAGATTTAAGCCAGTAATCTTTACTCCCTCACATTGGTAGTTCTCCACCAATGCACCCTCCATCCTAGATGCCTACTTTGTGCACCCTCATATGTGGGTGTTAGGAGACCCACTGTTGGCAAGTGTCAATGGTTCTACAGAGGGATCTTCACACTAGCTTGTCCTCCCTCTTGTGTGATATACTCTGCGATCACTCTAAATTAAGTTCACTTGAAGCTTCTCATGCATTTTTATCCAGCTCGTTATCCTGTTGTGTATGGTGATAGTTTTTCCCTTAGGAAATTTGGGAATCATTTAACCTCAAGTCAGCTTTGCTGTGATTTGGAGGTGCTGACCCCAGCATCTTGATTCTGCTGCCACCCTGCTGGACAAATCCAGTCATAATTCTTGCTCTCTAAATCTTCAGTTACACCGTGTGTGATTTGGACACCTATAATCCACAGTCTCCATAGGTTTCTGGGTTAAAAAGTTAAAAGTCAGTGGTACAGCTAGCTGATGAACAAGATGCCAGAAATGGGCATGTTCTTATTCACAGGTACATAAAACATTAAGTTTTCAATTTCCCTTCTTTTTGCATTGCCTGCAGTAGCTGGGGGAGTTGATATCAGAATTTGTTCCATTGGGGTCAGTTTTTGAGACTTAACTGACTCAAGCTTATGATTAGTTATAATCATTCTATTACTCCTACATAGTTCAAGTTCCACCAGGGTGTCCTGGTTGAGGGAATAAATTCAACATGGCCTAAATCTTGCCTTTTATCAAACACATTGAAATGTCTTATTATATAGTTTAGAAAACTCTTCCTTAGAACATATACTAAAGCTTCACTGTTAGTATATTTTTGATGAAAAAGTAAAATAAAACAAAATGCAGTCCAATTAATAACTAACTTGGACCTATAACTTAGGATATAATTTATTTTATGACCTATTAGTATTTGTTTTGACTAATACCTATATGCGTTCTATCGGAAGTTGCTCTTATTAAGCATGTCTACTTAATTAAGCATTTCTATTTGATTTAATTTATTTCTATTTATCTTACTAAACATTTCTATTTATGAAAACTGTAGAAAAAATTGGTTACCAGTGGAGAATGAAACACCATCTATAATACAGCCATTTGATTGAATTCTAGCCTTGTATCATCTTTAAGCTACTTTACAACTATAATTTGTAGGTAATTGATTGAAACGCCCTGTGCCCTCCAACCCTTTAAAAAATCCAATGTTGCCTCCATAACATCTTAATTTGAATATTCTTGAGCAATATGTACGCTAAGTTTTATATTTTCAAACAAGTATAGTATGTTCCATTCTTCATTTAATACACTAAATATTCTCAGCAATTGTCTATTTGTATATTTCTTCCTCCAATTTATATTGATATTTTTTGAAGCACAACTTTTAACAAAATTGACTGAAGCCCTCTTTTGTGTCTATCTTTAATCTATAAATAATGTAAATTTGGATGAGATAATGCATTTGAAAATGTTCTGTCGAATCTGAAATCCTTTAAAAGCATCATATAATGCAATTACAATAACAAGTAAAAGAGATATATGGGAAATAAATATACATAAGAAATAAATTATCGGAGAAAAATCTTGAATTTTATAAAAAAGAAAATGAAAGTTTTATTTCTCTGTTAGAATAAATTCAGGTACACTGAAAATAATAGGAAATGCTGATCAGGGCTTACAAAATAGCATTTGGAGAGTGATGAGTTGTTTAAAGAAAAATCAGCCGGGATCACAGGAAGACAAAACCACACCTGACAAACCTGATAGTGCTTTTGCTTGATAAAATAATACAGTTGTCAGGGAAAATTGGGGACATAATTTTCCTACAGTACAAATCGTTCTCTAAATGACCAGATACAAAACTAAATCTACAAGGTCAACCACTTTGGAGGGACATGGAAGACAGCTACTTGGATAAAGAACTGTCTTGAAGAATGAAGACAAATGATAACAGGAGAAGAAAAACCTCACTATGGATAGAAGTGACAGGTGTGATGCATCAAAGACCCACATTAGTTCCGATTGTAGAAAGTTAGATATCTATGATGTGAAAGACAGAACACTCAACAAGATAAACAAGTATTCATCTGAAAAAAAACTTTGAGTCTAAAGTCAGCAATTCATTCAAAGATTAAGGTCACTAACTTTTTAAAAGTAAGAAAGCAAGACTAGATTAGACAACATCAATGTAGTAACTAAACATCATTCATTGTAATACAACTTGGACAACTCAGCCATTGACAAGGGAATAAAAGGTAATGTCAAGTTCTCCAAGGTTATAGTAAAAAGAAAACAAATCTTGGGTTTGTAGTGTGTGTATGTGTGTGTGTTATCAGTATATGTGTGTAACTACATTATCATGCATACATACAATTAAATGATCTTTATGCCTTTTCTAGTGTACTTTGCTTTTTTATAGTAAAAGGTTACTAAAACAGACAAGCTGAAAAAGCACATTGTCATGTCAAATGTTAAGAAAAAAATAGCCCATTCTTTTTAATATGTCAGGACATATTAATTAAAAAAAACTACCGAAATCTTCATGAATGAGGTACTGAGCAGCTAAATTGAAATTATTGTACAGTCTCGACATGCGTAGTTCTGAAGAAAGAAACTGTGAATGTGAAAATTCTTTACTTCACTGATTATCATTCTACTTCAATCATTTTTATAGTTGAGCAGAGAATGGTTGTAAAGAAATGTTAAAACCAATAAGGAAAGATCTCTAGTTTTCTATTTTATAAGAAGAAATTGATAGGGAAGGAAATGAACTTTAAGTTTAATATTACATAATCCTTTCAAATGCGCTCACATCAATTTCAAAGTGTAAATTTAACTTGTAAACATTGTGGAAAATGACACATTATCAAAAGGAAAGACTTTTAAAGAACAAATATCTGAATATCTGAATGAAAATAAAGCATTTATTGAATGACATCATTCTAATAATTGTTCTCCCATGTATTTTTTATGTTAACTATCTCAGATTTTAGAAAATTCTTAAGTAACTAAATTAAAAGTTGAATAAAAGTAAAGTTAAGCTGAAATATTAACCCTTTGAAGCTGACTCCAGAACTGAAGCACCAGAGTAGGGGGGATGGATTAGGTATAGAACAATGATGGTGGAAAACCCAGTGGTCAATGTTGGTGGAATATGGGTGAGTTGGTGGTAGGTGTGCTATGGTTCTAATACTTGATGGAGTTCCCCAACATTACCTCAGTTAAATCTAAATACATAACTTATTAAACAAGACCATTTTATTGTTAACTAAGATGTAAAATGTTTAGTGTATTTTATCCACATAGAAAAGAAGTTATGGTCATTATATAAAATACAATATATATTGAACTTTTTCCTCATTTGTTCCCAGCACAATGCACAACATATAAAATTATTAAATTAGTAGAAACTTAAATAATTTTTAAAAACTAAAACTGTGTGATATTATTACCAGTTTTTTATTCAATTTGTGAATATAAATGATGTATTGTTTTGTGTTGATGTGTATATTTTTTTGTGCTAGACCTAAACCATCTACCAGATGTTCCTGGAGTGACAGAAATTTCCTGTAAATGTGTTGTTCAATAAAGTAAACACTAGCCACTTGGAAATATGGATTATCTAAAAAGTGCTTAACAAAATAGAGGAATTGAATTTTATCTTTTTTTAAATTTTCATCACTTTAAGTACAAGGAACCACATATGACTGGTGTTTATCATACTGGATAATGCATCTAATCTAGGCAATTGAATTTTCCCCTAGTTGAGAAAATATTCATGTTTGATAAAGTGCACATGAAATGAGATAATCAATTATTGGAAAATTTATGGCACTCAGGAATTGATCAGATCCGTAATATCTATTCTCTTACAATCTAGCTCCCTATATTCAAATCTTCTCACTTATAAAATGTTAATCAAAATGACAAAGCATCTACAAATATTTGTTAGTTCTTTTATGAAACCTCTAGAAATGAGAAAAAAATAAGTGATTTGAACTTAAAGGAAAGTAGAAAATATCAGAAAGGAAAGGCTGTCACTAAAATTTCTCCGCATTATTATTAAAACTTATTGTCTGTATTTCATTTTTCAACTTAAATTCTGACACTCTGGTCAGTGTCGTCATACTTGGTTCTCAGTAGACAGACAAATATCGATGAGAGATTTTTTTTCTATGATGTATGTGCTTTAATTCCTCTTCTTGCTTCATTTCCAACTCCCTTTTTGTTGGGATTTTCAATGTTCCTTCAGATTCTATTGTTAACATGCATTGCTTCAAGTAGAACTTCTCTCATTGTACTCACGGAATGTAAAGAAATCACACAGGGCTATAGTAAAAATGCCAACTTAAATTTGCAAAATATTTTGGAATTGAGAAATAACTTTTACATATTTGGTCTGTTTCGAAATAAATCTATAACAGGTAAGGAAAAACATTAACCAGTGAAAACCTAAGGGTTCACATTATTAATAAATGACTGCAAAGAAAGTGCTTAAACTCCCATGCCCTGATTTTAAATCTGTAATTCATTCCACTGCACCAAAAATACTGTTAAACCAGAAGAAGCATTACAGTCTCTGTACTAGAAGTTCTGAATTTAAATGATGCTGAATTACTGCACAATGATATCAAAAACACTTGAAAGTACTTAAACATACTATATAAAATTAAACTCTAAATATTAATGGTTAAATAAAAATACATTTCAAAAATTAGTGACAACTTGTTTATGAGGTAGTGTGGTGATCTAACACATTTATAAATCCCCATAGACTTGCTTTAAAATGTGGTCTACAAATAGAACATACAAATCACCAACCTGTGCCTTAGGTTGACTAATTAAGTGAGCTGAACTTAGTATTATTTTATCCATAATAAATCACATGATTTATTTACAGTAAGAGTAATTCAAGCCTTTGAAATCAAAGGCTCTAATCCCTCAGGCTATGGGTTCAAGGAAAACTCTTAAGTGTGGTAAGAAAATCATTCCAGGGCCACAATTCAGAAAGTGATAATACTTTTTGACTCGACTCCCAAAAATCATAGATAATTTGAATAGAGTTGCATTTCTCAAAAGATATTTTGGAGTATAATAACGTTTAGGTTACTAATTTAAATTTTTAATTAAGATGTAATGTTAATTTAAACATTTGAAATTTTAAATTAACAATCAAAAAATGTGTCCTTAAAATACTAAGGAGTCATATCCATTTGAGTGCTATTATTTATTTCAGGATATCTCTGATCCCTTTACATATCAATATAAATATGTTAATGATAGAGAGGTATGTGACAGAAAAATGGGATAGATATAAATGAAGCTAAAGCACATATTGATTAAAATTATTACAACAGGGGAAACGAGACATAAAATGAGTGCATAAAGAAGGTGTTACATATTTATAGAAGGGTGACATACATCTGAAGAGGTGTAAACCTATTCCTCTAAATTATATACAGTGTTGTAAATCAACTTTACTAGAATATAGAAAGAAAGAAGGAAGGAAGGAAGGAAGGAAGGAAGGAAGGAAGGAAGGAAGGAAGGAAGGAAGGAAGGAAGGAAGGAAGGAAGGAAGGAAGGAAGGAAGGAAGGAAATGTAAGAGAAAAGAGACCTTAGCATTGAACTGAGCTTTGTTAAAAACACAGTATAGAAAAATGGGAGTTTTTAGCTAAGGACCAGAGTAGGTCTGTGGATGGAGAACCATTAAATAGAAATATAAAGATTCTCGTTATTTTTACTTTACCTGATTCTATATGTGAATGATGAGGAATTTGGTCAGATACCAAGGGTAAGACTATTGTTAAGTTGACTTAGCAGGACTTACTAGGACAAGATTCTTTAAGGTGAGAAGTCTAATCCTAATATATATAAAAAAAAAAAAAGAGCTTCTTTGTGAAAGGTGTCCAAAGTTTGACCAAGGACAAGATCTTGACAAGGATCACTTCTATTTCTTAAATCCCTTAGATGAAGATGTTATGATTGCTGGTTTCAATAAATCCTTAATAAGATCCGCTGTCACTTGGAACTACTTTGAGAAATGGTTCTATTGCATCATTTCAGTATACATTCCTTAGATTTGGGTTCTACAATTTTAATACTAAGAGCAGTAATTAGGTGATTTAGTGTCTTCTGTAGTAGTGTTATGATAACATAGGAAAGAAAAAGGACAATGTATGAAGAGAACTGGGCTATAGATCTAACTCTGATATCTATGATTAACCTAGTAATCAATTCAATTATCTGTGAAGTACAGAGTGAATGGTTTCTAGCAAATATATTTCCTCTTGTGTTTTGTATGTGACTCTCTTTTGCATACATCTAAAATTTCTATTTGACTGAAGTATTTCCATGATAGTATATAAGCTTCCCTTATGTTTTCTTTCCTATTTTTCTAGTATTTCACATAACTTTCTATATTCTAATACAATAGAATCTAAGTAAATAAATGATTCAATTTTTTTCATATCACTTTTCTCAAAAAAATCATTCTAGCAACTATTGCCTTTTAATTTCAAAATGTATTCTAAAGGGTTAAACTATACCTTTCAATTAAAAAGGTTTAAATTGCTATCTCCTAAAATTAGCTTAAATATATTTCCAGCATTCCATTCAGAACACTACTAGGAGATACATCTCTGAATATAAAACCTTTACAACTAAATAAATACCCACAATTTAAAAAATGTGTTACTTCCATAATTTAGATTTCATTATAATTTTCATACCATTAACATATATGGGATGGAGATATAACAAAAATTTGGATAATAGAACTATGTGACATGGAGGTAAATAATAAGTGTACAATATTAAGCAACTGTTTGTCAGGCAACAGGTTAATGAGTTTACACCAATAACCCAGACATTTGTTCCTCAAAATAAACTTATAGATGGCATTATTTTTCTTAGGTTTACAGATGAGAAACAAAGGTTCATATTTTGTTCAAGATTATGTGATTCATAAATTGGAGAACCAACATAAAAACAAGATCTTGCCAGAGTTCACATACTTTAAAAGCAGAAGTTTATGTTATGATGGAAGTAGAAATGGGGGAAAAAAGCAAGTAAGTAAGGTTTGAAAAAGAAAGTGGGAAGTGAGTATGAGGACAGAAAAAAGAGGAAGGAGGAGTGAGAGAGGAATGAATTTTTGTAATCAGAACAGCAAATTCAGGTGATAACAGAATTATAAACATGTTCATGTGTCCCTTCAGGAGTAAACTTAAAAATAAAATTTTATCAAAGTGATTTTTTTTGTAACCTATTTACATGAGAACCTGAAGTTGGAGAAAAGGAGGCCTAGTCCCTGTATACACTGAACTACATCACCTCAAAATAAAAACAGCAGCTTAATTTGTGGTTCTTAAAGTTGTAGTCTGTATATGTTTCTCTAGAAGAAGATTATAAAACATTGAAAATAGAATAAATATTCTAATGTTTTTTTAAGATTATTCCCTCATAAACAAACTAGCACAAAAAATATGGTAATCTTCTTAGGAAACTATGCAATTCTGGACACATTATGGTTTTAAATAAAAACATACGATATGGTCAATAGTAACTCACTACATCTTTTCTATCTGTATTTTATTAGGATATAGATTATATATTATATGTATTATTTTATTAGGATATATATCCTAATAGTATATATGTGTGTGTGTGTGTGTGTATGTGTATCATGTGCATGCTTCTTTGCATTGAGTTGCATTCTAAAACATAGTGGAACTTAATTTTACTGTATATTTCTAATTTTATAAGGGATAATTCTCTCATCATGCAATATGATAGTTTCCTCTTGATAAATTTAAGTATCACTGAAGATATAAGGGAAAGTTTTGTGCCAAAGATGCTTACATAACTGCAAAATTTAGGCAGTTGGGCTTTTTTGTTTCTCCAAAATAATAAAAAATAAGTCTATAGATTAGGAAGACTAATGAAAAATCCAAAAATTGACTCTTCAAAAAGATGAAAGAAATTGATACAACTTTATTTCTGCTCAAAGAGAAAATATTATTAATTAGAATTAGAAATGAAAGAGAATATATTACAACATATATCATCAAAATACAAAGTAAAATAAGAGATTATTCTATTTTAACTTTTATAGGTAAAGTTTGGAGAGGTAAATGAAGACTTGGATACTTAGTAGTTGATGATTCTATTATTTTTAAAAAGAAAAAGTTAAAAATAAAGAGAGGAAACCATCTAGCAACAAAAGAGTAATGTCATAAAACATGTACCACAAATGGAACAGTTAGATTAAATTTTGCAAACACTTTTTGTAATTAAGTATTTATTATAATAATGATTGTCATGATGATGGAGATATAGTCCATAGATTCAAGTATTTCAATCATAAAGAAAAATGAACAAAATTGTCTGTTTTGTATTTTTATTTTAAAAAATGGTTTAAATGACTAAGAAAATTAAGTAACTTAAAATAATTTAAATTAGACCTCTATTTGTAATATTAATATAACTTGACAAAATAATGATTGAAGGGTAAATAAATAACTACATGAAACAGAACACTGCAGTCATCAGAAGATAAATTATAGGTCCTCTAGAAATTGAGAAATGAAAACAAAATGGGATGACTATCAATTACCAGCAAGGACATTTCTCTGCTCTTCAAAAAAAGGCAAGAGGAAGAATGGGTTTCCAGCTCCAGCATTTAGGAGTTAAGACTATGTCTACATAACATTTATAAATAGAGTTAGAAGTAAAGTGGGGGAAATTCTTCCTATTTGTATATATTTTTATATATACAAATTGTTTCATATATATATACAAATAGTTTTGTATATATAAAGTTTATATACTTTATATATACAAAAGTTCTTTCATCAATACCTTGTCTCCTTTTCCCTTAACAGTACCAACAAATAAGAAAAGTGAAGTAGCCTTTGTTATTTCATATTCTTAGATGTATTTCCAAATTACACAGATTAATTTAAAGAAAACTCAATAATACTTTTTTTTAATATGTCACATGTAGCCTTCTTGGAATAATGTTAATGATATTGCTATACCTTGAAAGTCATCTTACTTTTAATATTTTGATGGAAAAGTAGACCACTCTCACTCTAATTTTCTATTTTGATCTTTCTTTCTCATGTTAAGGTCACATTCTCAAACATTCTGCTATCTCAATAACCTGCACACATAGCAAAATTGCTGTCCAGAAAAGGATTTCCCACATTTCAACATGTGGCTTAAGAATTCCTTTGAAGAATAAGGAGTCATGGATTATGTTTAACTTTTCATGAGCTTTGCTTTATTTCCCTTCCTCTTGATAGAAAGTTTTGAGACTGAACTGAATCTACATATGAAAAAGAAAATATGTCAAATACAGAATTTTATTATATTTAGCAGTGGTTTTATGGATTGAGCAGTAAATGTGGTAAAGAACAATTAATTGTGTAATTAAACAATTAATTATCTAATCAAACAAATTATTAAAGAATGTATGGGTTCAAATCTGCTTAAGGAATTGTTGTAGCTTTAAATACTTTTACATGAATAAATGCATCAAACATCAGGAACTTCTATCAAATGTATTTAACAGGCATCAGTAAATAAACTTCCAAATAAAGACCCAGTAAGAAATGGAATACAAATTCAAACTAAAACAGCCCATGCCAGCAAATCATCAATATTTTCTTAATTGCTGATAATAATGATGATTTTAATTGAGCCAATTCTTTATGCAAGAAGAAGCAATTCAAAGAGAAAAACTGGGTTTTCTTTACCTTTCACTTGAAGCTAAAAGGAGCTCAGGAATTAAGAAGGAATTGATGAAAAACAATGCTGCTTCTTTCAAATAAGATTCACTTGATTGATTAGGGATTTATAATGAGTTATAGAACCTTTCATCTCTAGGCCACTAGTCTAAACACCATCAAGATCAGTTGTGACTAAAAGTTGTTGTAATTTGATTGATATTCAGTGACCCATGAGAATTTGCTAGTGGTCTTCTCTCAAAACCTGGAAGGCAAGCTGCCATATCTCAAACCCAAGCTAATGACAGCTATTAATTCAATGCATCAGGCTTTAATAAATAATTCTTGGGAGTGAACTGTCTGCTCCCCAATAAAGTAATTCCCACAAGAAATGATATTAGTGGTTTATGCAATTGCACATCTTATTGCATGAATAAACACATCACTCTATAATTTGCCTTGATTTGAATCATATTTAAAGGGTTTTTTATTTTAAAATACAAATGAAGCAAAATGGAACCAATGCATTATTAAAAGCAATTGGTGAGTGTTTCCATTAATTTTTTTTACATGTTATGATTAGGAGATAGCCCAGTGGGAATTTTGCCACCATTTATTCTTCAGCTAAAAGTATCATGGCAAGCTAAGTATCTTGACATACTCATTTAATCTCTGCTTTGTATATAAAAGCTGAACATTTATCAACCTCCACAGCCTTGGCTCTTTGAATTGCTCAGAGTAAGCATCTGTATTCAAACATATGCTGTGGATAACTACTAAGATATTTTAGCCAGTTTGGCTTAGCAGCTGTTCTGTAAAAGTGAGATGAGTAATTTAATAAGCAACTCTCCTTGACTCCCATACGTTCCCCTGGTGTATGCCAAACTGATCCAGAAATGCAGCCTAAATAGGGTTCACTGCTTGAGAGACAAAGACAGAATAATGATTTATGCAGAGGACCATCTTCCAGGCGCTGACAAGCTTGTACTGTCCCACACAAGTCATCATTGCCCATCTAAAGAGAACAGATGGCTTTGCACACATCACTAACAAAGAAGGAATTCTGCACAGATAGCATGAAACTTTGTTACTTTTCTGAACACATCTTGCTATTACCCAAGAAATAAAAAGAACTTGCCAGAAAGCAACAAGTAAGAACCTTGGTTTTGCTCCCAGAAAAAACATAACTTAGGTTAAAAAATATTTTGAGAAATGGGTGAGAGCAAACTACCATATTTGTTATTTCCTGCTTTAAACCAAATAGAGACTTAAACAATGTGAAACCAAAGCAAGAGCTTTGATCTATTTGAAATGTGATCATTTCTATCATCTTCTATCAATAGAAGACAGAATTCTTCCATTGTATCAATAGAACGCTATAATATGACACTCAAGTTTTATTATATTATTAGTATTTGTAAAGTCAGAAATACATCCTGGTTGGATCTTTAGAAAATATTTACACAAACACATCTCAACTGGTAATGCTTTTTGATGTCTTACGTAAATGCTTCATGAATTAATTATTCAGAAAGTCCTGCTTTCCATCAGTACTCCCCATAGATTGTGCCACTCTTATGATGTACCAATCCACTCTCATTATATCATTATTTCATAGCATATTCATATACTGGGCCTCACTTCATATTTCCAACATTTACAGGTAGATATGGGACTTTATTCTGAATGTATACTTGTTCACAAATGGATCCTAGAAAAATGAGTAGATATACTATAATCTAATGAACAAATTTGGCAAAGCCTCATAAATCTCCTTTAAAAAAGAAAAAAGAAAATCATTCTAAGTAATTTTGAGATTCCTGTAATATATTGTTAAAAATAATTAGCCATGATTAAAACTGGTGTTTCGCTAGTTCACAGCTACAAATACAAGGTTTTCTGGTCCCAGGCTACCCAACATCTAGTACTTGTAACTTTGGTATTGGCATTCTCAAGGGACTTTGTACACATACATACTCTGAGGACTCACCCAATGGCCACTAAATCAGAATCTGCAACTTAGAAAGACAGCCAACTGATTTACACGTGCATTGAAATTTTGGAAACACTACTGTAACCCAATGGTTCTCAACCTTGATTCTACATTAGAAGAATTTGAGCTTTGAAAAATTAGCCATGTCTAGCAGCATGCATGGGTCAATTACATTAGTTTATGAAATAAGTGTGGACAATACAGTCAGGGTCTTTGATCTGTTTGAGGTCTATTTTAATATTTTTACCCCCATTGTTCATATGTATATACGAACATGAGAACATGAACTCATGTTCATATATACAACAAAGTCAAAAAGCCATAATCATTGGACAATACCAATAACCACATTTAACATTTAAAAAGCCAAAATGCTTAGTTAGAAATATGAGGACTGATTTGATTTGGGTCATATCTCCTTTTATTTAAAAAAAAGTATTTTCAAAGGTTTTTTATTCCTGGTCTATTTAACAACAACAACAAAAAAGACACTATTTTTTATTTCTGAGCCACAAATTGATCTACATACCATGGTTTCTCCAGCCTATATCTTTAACAATATATGAAAAGCTGTTTTTTTCCTCTGTCTTTGCCACTGCTCAGCTGTAGATCAATTTAGAGTAAATTCATATAAACCTTCACAAAACCAGAAAAGTAAAACACAGAAAAGATAAACAAAGCCAAAACCTTATATAAAAGGGAACTAAGGAGGAGTTCTAAAATAACCTTGAAAAATACCCGAAATAACTTGATTTTTATCTGTAGATACATGATAGAGATTCCTTATGACTTGAAGCGGGGTACTTAGCTAAATAATGAGAATATGATATCATAATATTTGAAATTCTGCTATAATTGTTTTTGAAGGATTCAGAAAATTATAGATTTTTTTCTGTATTGTGGGATACTGGTGCAAGTGATATTTTAGATATGTGAACTGTCACATATGAATGCATATTTGAGTGTGTGAAAACACATAAAACAAAAAGCAGGAATAACATTTTATCTCTAACTTGGAAAAGAAATGACAATCTAAGTTATTGTCTATACATTAGCCTTGAATGTTTGTGTACAAAATGATAGTGCATTCTTTTCTCACTTCAATCCTTGGCTTGTATGTATAACTAAAAATCACTTTAGACATATGTTTATACTCTTTGGAACTCTTCCTATGGAAAAAGAAACTGGCTTTTAAGCAATGCTGAGCTGCTGAAATCTTCCTGAATAGGATTTATTTTCAGCTCTGGCTTCTCTAAGAATCCTGCCATGTCCCTCCAGGGTAATAACAGAGTGTCTTGTCACCATTGAACCCGTCACCGTTGAACCCTCACAATTCTGTCCTTCACTTTATACCAACTGTTCCCCAAGCACAATTTCCCCTGCCTAGGTCGTATGCAATATTTGGCGATTTAATTTCTGGTTGTAACTATAACCTCATCTGGTGGAATGTTCCCTTCTTGTATATAAGCTGAGGAAGTACAGTCACATCTGGCTAGGTCAGACAAATCGCTGACAAGGCTTGCCTAGTGCCTGTTGCAATACAAGTAGTGTAGGAGCTGACAAAGCTTTCCAACACCAGAGTTTATTTATGCCCTTGTCAGGAAATGTTGATTTAGCACAGGTCCAAACATTCTCATGTATCATTAAAATGGTGTGAGTCACAAGATGGAAAGCTGATGGATACTAAACCACCATTTTTGGAATTGGGTGATGTATTTGAGACTGAAAAAGATTCTTTGTATATAGAGTTAAATAACCCTTAAGTGTTAAACAAACATGTATTGGTCAAGTTCAAAGACCCCAAAAGAATGCAATTTACTGTCTTTTCTTTAATATGCAAGAACAGATGATTTGAATCAGAATTCTTCGAAAAGCTGACATTGTGAAAAATAAAAATGGTGGATAAACGGGTGTCTTAAGCAGAACTGTCAACTCATTAAATGATGTGGATGCTTATATGGCCTTTTCCAATTTAATTAAACTTATTTCACTTGAGAAAACTGTGGCTAGTTGCTACACTACTCAAAGTTACCTCTTATTCTATGCCAAACTATGTCTGGAGCCCAGCATCGTGTCTGGAGTAGAATAGAGATTCACTGAATATTTACTGACTTAATGTGACCTTCTATGCTATTGCTATGGATTCTCTATGAGCTTCAAAGAGGTCCTTGAAGTAAAATGATTGTATTTAGTATCTACAGATTTTAAAAGAACATAGGGAATTTTAATCTTTGGAATTCTGTGAAAGCTGCAGACTTTATAGTCAGTTGTAAAAAGCATGACAATATCACACTTGATCTTATCATAAACAAGATCATTGGTGGTTCTCATTTTACCCACCAAAGGGATAACATGATGCCAAGTTCACAAACATCACTTAGTAGCAGGACTGGCAGATTCTCCTTGACAACTTCAATTTTAATATTTAGTGTTCTTTCAGGCAATTTTAATATTTAGTGTTCCCTTTACATAGTAATCCTAGATAAAGCCAAGTACTTTCACAAAGGATTACCTCACAAAGAAGAGGGGGTCTGGAAGTTATAGAAACTAGTAATAACAATGAAAGAAACTTGTAAAAAGAGAGGACCAAATAAAAAAATATATAGTCCTTAGAAACTTACATTTTGATCATTTACTCTGTTTAAAATTGCTCAGTTAAAAGCACAGCTGCAACGGATACTTATTATTTTAACTCTTATAATATTTGTTATTCTGCATACACATTGTTACAAAATATAGCTCTTGGCAAAAATGTTTAAAATCTGTCAGAATCCATGTGTTTTTTTTTTTCTCCATCTTAGCTACATTTCCATAGTGAAAAAAAAAAAAAGATAACAGTAGCCCAAGAAAAACACATTTTTTACTTGAAAGCTCATTTCACATTCTTTGAAGAAATAGTACTATTATTAAGATCTTGGATAAAATCTAACTCCTTACACCACTCTGAAGTGAACAATAAATAATACATTTGGCTTTATACTTGCCAATTCAAATTTCTCAGTTTAATATTATGTATGAATAAAAAAATGAATAACAGAATATAAAGTGTTTAAGCTTTCCAGGCAAGAATTTAAATGTCTCAACTCATAAATATGGTGGTGGTGGGGGTGGGGTGGGGTGGGGTAGGGTGGTGATGGTGGTGGTGGTGTGTGTGTGAGAGATATATAAACACTTTAAAATTATATTCTGGTGTATGTCATCAGCTTCTTAGCATACCCCTAAGTCATCTAGTTAATGAAGTGTGCACTGTACTAAATAATAATGTCCCTTTGTTACACTCATTGTTACATTGGTGCTATTTGAAGACCATCTGTTTTTTTTTTTTTTTTTTTCTGGTTTGGGGAGGTTCACTCAATCACTCACCAAATGGTAACAGGGCCAATTTTTCTCGCCAATTTCCATTGATTAGTTTTACTGTTTCTTACTTCAAGATCGTGGTATCTGGTGATTGATGTTTCTGGTGATTAAGAAATGTCAAAAGTTGATGAGATTAAATGTGCTACAATGTCCCATCATTATCTTATCTCGGATTTGTAAAACATCTGTTTGATAATGTGTTTCCTCTAAAAACCACTTTTATTAGAGCAACCACTTCCAGAGAGTGCTAAGATTCTGCTGATGAGAATTATTGGAAAGTCATTATTTTCAGTATGTTCAACAGGTAGGCACAAGGATAGCTATAGACATTAGATGTACTGCAGTTTCTACAGGGGAAAATTATTCATTTTGGTTCTACAAGAAGTTGAAATAATATGCTACAGTGTTTTTCTAATCATGGAGCCCCTACCTCTTTCAAAATACTTAGTAAATTTGAAACTCCCTGCATTATACTCTAGGCTATTATTTATTTTTACCTGAATTAGGCAGTTTTAGT
The DNA here is from genome assembly GCA_004024945.1 of Uropsilus gracilis. Taxonomy (NCBI): domain Eukaryota; kingdom Metazoa; phylum Chordata; class Mammalia; order Eulipotyphla; family Talpidae; genus Uropsilus; species Uropsilus gracilis. Next base: position 2,865 of record PVHY01012661.1, on the reverse strand, counting down.
ATTTTGGTGTGCTACTGGGGTCTACTGTATTTACTGTCCTTCATATTAATGTAAGGAAGATACTTGCTGTAGTTACTAGCTCTCTTGTGGCTTATTTTTTTCTGCGTTTGACTAAGTTGTTATGACTAACTTTGGTGTCTTCAACCATGCAGCATTATCAAATGGGAGCATCATAAAAATCTTGCAATATGTTTACATTTAACCCTTACAGACTGACTTCTAACCAAGGAGCCGGTATCAGTGATGAAACTTCAAAATAAGTAAATCAACTGTAATGTTTTAAAGGAAATGATTCTCAAACACCCCTGTCTCAACCAAATGCTATTTTAGAAATCAGAAGAGCTTTTTGAGGAAAGTATGTCACAGTAAGGACTGATATTAGTTCCTTTCCTTCTCCTGTGAAAGAGAAGTTACTCTTTCTCTTCAGGGGTAGTTTCATCTGAGCTCATGTTGCTTTATCAGGGAAAATAGGTACTAGTGTCCTGTGGCTCTCCTGATACTTCAGAAGATTGGGCATAAAATATTTGCTTCTGATGGTTTTGATGTGAACCATATAGAAGAGAGCAATCTAGTGAACAGTATGTGTCCTGTCCAAGACAGTTGCCTGGATAAGTGGGAATTATCAAATAAAAAAAGCTGCAGTTAATGACAAGGAACTCAGTTAACTAATATATTGCAAGTGTTCATCTTCATGAAAGATAAAGATGGCTTATTTTGATTAACAATATCTTGTCAAGCTCTATCCATGTACAGTTTATCTTTTTTGATGACTAAGTAAATACTGGATAGTGTCACTAATATGTGAAATATAAAGTAAGTAAATTAATAATCAGATAAAGACAAGCTAAAAATTTAACCCTTGATAGATGAGAAAGTTAAGAGGAGGTCAGAGAGGGCTAAGGGAGAGAAAGGATGAGGGAGGGAGGGAAGCACATAGTTTGTGGTGGCAGAGTATGGGTGAGTTGGTGGTGGATGTACCAAAATGATGATGACTGAGAAGGATATGCCGGTGTGGCTTCAGTTAAAAATAAATTAATTAAAAATGTAGAGATGCCTTAATCCAAAATGCTATAACAGTAGGAAGGAGGAAACTTATAGAGAAATCTTGGTCAGATCCAGAGAATGTAAAATCAGCTCATCATGGCATCTATTCAAAGGAGATCTTTCTCATCCTTTTACAAGTATCTGTCCCCACTCACCCAACACTGGCCCACAGATAAACTAACTACTATTTCCAGAAGATGTAGCAGAAACAAGATCAGTACAAGAGAGCTCAATAATAGGCTAACAAGGCTGATAACATTTCCTTGTCCTGTACCTTCAGTCAGGTCCTAGTCTCAAAGGGATGTAAATGCAACACTAAATCAGGTTTGTAATATTGATAACATCTTGGACTGGACATCCCATCTTCTGAGTTAACAGAAACAACAGGAAACCAAATATTGTTTTTTGTTTTTTGGTTTTTTTTTTGGCTATGAAAGGGTCAAAAAGCTATAGTTTCCATGTAAAGCAAGTAAGAGTATACTCATAAAATATTGTTTAAAGAAAGGAAACAAGCTTGATTTAATTTAGGTCACAATTCATTGGCTAATCAGGTACAATTTAACTATATAGTTATATTCATAATGACAAGCAGAAGCATATTGACAAAAGCTGGAGATGTTAAAAAAAATCCAGAAAAATTACAGAATTTCCTGTTTCATCTTAATTTAATCTATTTGCCCTTTTCTTGTGACTAGATAATTAAATTGGGGATGTTTAAGGGATGTTAAGGATGTTTAAGGGGTCTTTCAAACAGAAAGGGTGATTTCTCCCAATATCATATTGTAAGGAGCAACTTCCAGAACAGTAGTGTAATATTTTTCTATAGTTGAGGTAGCATTGGTTTACATTTTATGTAATTCACATCTATAGGATCAAACACCACCTCAGATACATCTTCTCACACCACTCCCAACACAAGGGTACCTATATTCCTCCACCACATTCCACTGTGTGCCCCCCTCCACACTATATTTCTCTCCTCTTGTATGTACATTTCCAATTAGTCTTCTAATGTTTGTTATCAGTTTGTTTGTATGTCTCTATGATTTGTTTCTTTATTTTGTATATAAAAGAAACAACCTGGTGTTTATCTTTCTGCTTCCAGTCAGTTTTGCTTAGCATTAATTACTTAGAATCTTGGAATCAAAGTCCTAACAAAAGATTGATATAAGAATTAACTTTTTAGTGTTGTAACTGGGGGTTGAAGGGAAGGTTGAAGCCAAAGACTGTTACCGGTAGTAACTCCTGGAGGGAAGGTACAGGTGAGGAGAAATGGCACCATATGAGATATACCCAGGGACCAAGAAAAATCATGGGGCTGGAGACTCTGATAAGAGACTGAAGAAGCAGCCCTTGGGTGTCAGCTATTCTGGGAGTCAGCCATTCCTACCTCCTCTACACTGATCTCCCTGTCTGTGGCTGTTGGCTTTTGAAGGACATGTGAAGTAGCTTCCAGCAGCTGACCTTGGAGCATAGAGAAGTCTTGCTTTGCAAGTCTTGCTTTGCTGACACTGCAGCCCTGAGGAGAAGACTAGGGCCTGAAACTGAGCTCATAGCTGAGTTGTGTGAATGTGGGCCATTCATCCATGCCCTGAGGTTGCTGATGTTTTCTCTCAGTTTTGCTTGTCTGACACTGTGTCTTGCTGGCCAGGGTTCTTCTTGGTGGTGCACATAAAAGTCTTCTGCTTTTGTTGAGTGTTGGATTCCCTGGCCTGCTCCCTCTGGTTGTTGCATGCTCCAGGTATTTGGTGGTAAGAAGATGCCATTTTGGGAGCATGAAAATATTTTTAATAATATATATATATGTATAAATATATATAT